>JBBCBC010000008.1:31678130-31811837 GCA_037126765.1 Stenogyne calaminthoides | reverse complement strand
TTTAAATTTTAGTAATTAGAATTGTTTGCCGCAGAATAGGTTTGGGAATTATTTCTTGTAGAAATTAGAAATTCTGAGAAAATTCTTTATTTGCCTATTATTACTGATTTTTGCGGCTGATTGTTTTATGAAAACTTATTGAATTTGAACTACATATGAAAGTTTATATCAAGCTTTTCGTATGGGCAATTGTTGTAAAAATTATCTTGTATTTGATGCAGAGCAAAGCGTGAAAACAACGAACAACCTTCTCAATCTCCGTCGATTCCCATTGGAATACCGGCCAAGAGGAACAATACGAGAAACTCTCAAATTCTTTTAATTCATAATCAACTTAACTGCATAATACGTTTACAGGACCGACTCTTAAATAAGAAAACCCTAACACTAATTACAGAAACATAATAAATGCTAATAAATTAAATTAATTACATTAATAACAAACTTCCTAATCAAACCGTGATTATAATAAATCGCGATCTCATCTCCATCATTCTCTCCCTCTTTGAAACGATCGTCCTCGAATCGACATTGATCTCATCTCCAGAGGGATAAAAGAAAGTCATCAAGCAGATAATAAGCTCAAAAATGTCGGACGTTCGAGTGTGGCTCAAAACCTTAAGGCGATAAGCAAATGGTGGTTTCGAAAAGCCACCGACAAAATAACTATCATGATTAATATAAAAATAATACTTATTTTGCGAGGCAAAATCGATCTGAGGGTCAGGACAAGGATACTCCGGAACCAAGTCATCTTTGCACTTCGTATCATAAACTGAAAATATCTCAACAGACTCTGTATCATAAATTGGACACGAATCGTTTTCGGGCTCAGTATTATAAATTGGAAGCACATAATCGATAATGTGCTGCTCTTCATCAAATATAGGTAGTCCATCGTAAAATTGGGACTCACAAAAATTATCCATCTCACATTCGCCAAAACTGTTAAAAGAATTCAGAGGGCCAAACTCAATTTCACCATCTAAATAAAAAGACCCAACATTAGCAGGCTCAGGGCAATTGAAGTCCAGCAAAGAAGGCCCACGTTCTTCTTCCAAAAAATAAGGCCCAAGTTGTGCAGTTTCAATATTACATTTTCGCTTAAACTGGTCTAAATAAGCTGCAGGCCCACACTGTTCATTATCACAAGAAAAAGGCCCAAGTGTCTCACCTGAAATTGAGAAAGGACCAAGGTTGATTAGGGCAACAGTTCGTGAATCATCCGCGGTTTCTGCGCCACGTTCATCCGCGGTTTCGTCTCCACGATTACCAAAGTCGGTAACGGCATCGTGCAAGGTGGCGCTGCTTGTCATTGTGTTGGGGCACAATGATATCAACGGACGGGATTCAGATTGGGCGGGATTCAGATTGGACGGGATTCAGATTGGGCGGGATTCAGATTGGACGGGATTCAGATTGGGCGGGATGTTGGCGGCGCCTGAGTTGCGGCGCGAAGAGGAGTTGCGGCCAGTGGGGGAGCATGCCGTCGAACCGGGTAAGAAACTGATTGAACCTCTGAGCGGGATTATGGTGCGATAAGGTTGCGAATGAGGTGCGGTGGGTTTGAGAAGTTAAGTGGTGATTTTGTGGGTACCGTTGCCTGACGGGCAGTGATGCTGCGCGGACTGGTGTGTAATTTGTGGGGATAAATTCCCGTTTGAAGTGTTTTGTGAATTTGTACCATTCTGTGATTTTTGGGCAATTTTCAATTGCCGCCACCAAGCGGAGGCACGGCCCCGAAGGCGCTTTGCCACCATAGGAACACGACGGTCGGTGGGGGCTGCCTTGAAGACAGTGTGTTCTTTACAGGCATGGAGCCAATCTATGCACGCATCTGGATCATTAGATCCGTGAAACTCCGGTAGATCTACCGCAAATCCGGTGCGATTGCGACTATCATCCAGAGGTGGTGTAACTTGACGGAGGTAGGGTCTGGAATTGACCGTGACTGCCCCAAGCTTTGCTGTTTGTTGTGCACGTAATGCCTGGACAGATTGGGCGAGAATGGCTATCTGATCTTTCAATTTCTTCATCTCCCTGGCATTACGATGGGGAGGCATCGAAAAGGGCGTCTTGCGATTTCTGGATCTGCGACGATCTTTTAAATGGCGTGAAAACTACTTAACAACCTTCCGATCAATCTCCGTTGATTAATCAATTGGAATCTGGAGGAACAATACGAGAAACTCTTGAATTCTTTTAATTCATAATCAACTTAACTACATAATACGTTTACAGGATTGACATTTAAATAAGAAAACCCTAACACTAATTACGGAAACATAATAAATGCTAATAAATTAAATTAATTACATTAATAACAAATTTCCTAATCAAACCTTGATTATAATAAATCAAGATTTTCATCACGATCTCATCTCCATCAGTATTACTAAAAGAAAATCTATCAAGCTTGCTCTTAATTGTAATAACTTCTTGACTTGAACTTTCCGTGTTGAGTTTCACCTTGCTATATCTGTTTTGAGTGGAAAAATCGCAAAAAGGTTTTCAATATGCCTCTGTCATATACTAAATTTTCTCCTCACCTAAATGGAGAATGAATATTATTGAAATATATCATGTTGTTCATGAAAATCCTTGAAGGACCATTTCCATCAATAAACACAAAAAACAATCGATAGCAGAAAATATCGATGCCAGAAATATCGATAGTAGAAACTATCGATATAAAATATAAATGAAGGAATATATTGATGATAGTGGATACAATATACATCATACTTGAAAGCTCTTCCACTAAAATTGAGTCTTTATATAATTATGAGCAAAATAGGATCTCATCATACTAGTTTGCCCGAAGCAAATATGAACATTGAAAATGATGATTATTTGAATGACGCACTAATTTGCTTGAAGCAAATTAGTTCAAAATTATGACATGAGCGATTCAAAATATGATAAGTCGGATTTTGATTACTTCTATTTTACATAGTATGTCAAATAACATAATCCCTTATAATTTATTTGTGTGGCTTGTGCAAAGAAAAATTCATAGTACAAAATTCTCGTACCAAAGTTGGAATTGTATCTTTTATTTTCTTGAATGGAGTCGTGAGGATACTTGTGGATGGATATAATTTGCCTAAAGCAAATTTATTGCCAAAATGATTGAACTTAAATTTTTTGGAGTATCCAATAAATCCATTTGAATGGTTAATGTCGATAAAATTCACATTGAAGATTATTATATGACATTGAGAAATAAAGTTGAGCATTCAGTCTCTTACGTCCATATCTAGAATTGTTCAGTTGAATCACTAATATACTTCGGCAAATTAATTACTTGACCATTATTGCAGAATTCCAACTTACTTATTTCATTTTGGGGGGCATGAAATTTTACATGGTGCTAATCTTATTCAAATCCGACCCACTACATATTATGAATGTTCCCCTTTTATAACTAGTGCTTAAGAACTAAACATTTCCCATATGCAAATATTTGAGTGTGCAATATTTGTTTATATATCACCACCACAACGTACCTCAATTCACAACCCAGTTGGCTGATTGCACATTTGACGAAGATCATTTCTCGGCATTAGGGAGAGATATGAATTTAAAATTAAATGAATGCCGAGAAATCTCGTGGAATATAGAAGATCTTCAATATTTAATCCACGCACTAGTTAAGTAAACTGGAAGTTCAAAAGATAATTCACTTGCAATATTTTGCAAGTAATCTGCCAAATTAATTTATAATAAATGAGTGACTAAAGCACATATACTTGTTATAAATGCACCACAGAGTAAATGTGCCAATTTTATACAAATATATATGTTAATGCCCTACTACATGCCAGAAGCGTAAATGACCCCTTTATTATGTAAGACATAAATCAAGTAGTAATTACTAAAGCTAGCAAACATATTCAAATCCTCTTGAAGTCTCTTGAAGAGATTCGTCCCGAAGACGAAAATTCTAGTAATGAAGCACATGCACAAAATAATAAGAATACTATAATTGCGGAACGACCGGATCAAAATATTATGGGAAATGATGAAGATCTGGTTGATATAATTATAGAAATTGATATAATTTTATAAATACAGGAGAAATGTACTAATATTGTCGACAACTTATTCACCGCCAAAATTGCTCTTACTATTAAAAAACTGGATCCAGTACCCAAAGGTCAATAGTTGGTAGGAGTGCTTTTGACCGGGTAAAATAGGAAGAAGCAATTAAAAGCGAGCTTCGCTCGCTAATTTGACTTTTGTTGTGTTCGATATAGTAACTCAGGCTTAATCGAACACATAAGAGCGACACGTGTAATATTTAAATATTCATGCCCAATGGCCAAGTATTCGCCACTCAGGTCAGGAAAGAAGGAATCAGGTGAGCTAAGTCAAGAAGGCCATAAGCAAACCTGAGGACTCAGGCGGCCAAAATCCTCAAATATCCTGAGGGTCAGTATATTCGAAGACCTCAGATATCCTGAGGGTCAGTATGTTCGAAGACCTCAGATATCCTGAGGGTCAAGATAAGTTCAAGACCTCGAGATATCCCGAGGGTCGGTATGTTACAAGACTTTGATATCCTGAGGGTCAGTATGTTCGCACCTCAGATATCCTGAGGGTCAGTATGTTCGCACCTTAGATATCCTGAGGGTCAGTATGTTGGAAGACCTCAGATATCCTGAGGGTCAGTATGTTCAAAGACCTCAGATATCCTGACGGTCAGTATGTTCGCACCTCAGATATCCTGAGGATCAGTATGTCCGCAGACCTCAAGTATCCCAAAATTCGAGTGCCCGGACACTTTCGGATATCTCAAGACCAACATCCCGAGGGCTCGAAGGTGCTCGAGGAGGACAATATTCCAAAGATAAACCGACATGGTTAAAGGGGCAAACAAAGCATCCAACCGAGTAAAAGGTTAATTTGGACGACCAAAAGAGTGCTTTACAGACAAGTAAGTTCCAAGATCAACCAGGAAGACGAAGTTGAAAACGTGGCAGCATTACTTGAGTTCTTGCATAACCCGAAGTATCCAGCTCATGCTTGCCAACCCAAATTTCATGTTTGCTTTGAGTGCTATAAAGGAAGAAAAAAAAAAGAAGAGAAAGGTCCGTAAAAAATCTCCAAAAAAAAAGTACCCACGCTTGAGAGGTGAGGAACAAAAATTTCGAGTGATCATTTATTCCTACTAGAAAACCTAGCACCCGGAGGCGAATTCTCCAAATTATTTTCATCTGTAATGATTCATCTTCATAAGGTGTATCAAATATTGTACGTGTAAAGCTCGTAATACCACATCCTGGCTTGGTATGCCCCCAGAGTAGTCGTTTCCCGACGAACTGGGTCAACAAATTCATCTTATTTACAGCTTATCGTACACGTACATGTTTTGTTTGAGAGTTGTTATCAAATTAGCCACATAATACTCTCCGTATAAAACGACTCGCGACAACTTTATCGTACAAACACACATGAATGTTATCCCTGATGGATACATATGTGTACTTGTACGAAAAGAAAATGAAAATAACGATGTAATGAGGTACAAAGCAAGATTAGTAGCTCATGGGTTTTTGTAGAGACCCGATATTAATTTTATCAAATATATACTCCTGTTATATATAAAATAAAGTTCCGCTACTTAATATTCTTGGCAGTAAGTAAAATAAAATTAAAAATGCAGTTGATAGACGTTGCAACTGCATGCTTATATTGATCAATAGATGCCAATATTTATATGAAGATCCCCGATGGATATAAAATTCCTCAGATGAGGAATGGTGAGAATCGTATTATGTACGATATTAAAATTACAAAGGTCATTATATGACATAAAATATTTGGGTCGAATATTCCACGGCCGACTCAATTAATTCCTCCGAAGGGAGGAATAAATAAACATTGAAATATTTTCTTACGTGTTTACAAAGAAATTATTTGGTGGTGTTTGTATTATCTTAGTTTATGGTGATAATCTAAATATTGTTGGAACAAGTAAGGAAATTAAAGAAAATTAATTTAAATCGGAGAAATGAAATTTGAAATAAAACTCTGGGTGAAACCAAGCATTGTCGCGACCAGCAGATCGAACATCTCCCTAAAGGAAAATGAATCTTTGTATACCAATCAACTTACTTGGAGAAGGTATTGGAGAGACTTTATATTAAATTTCATCTACTTAGCACACTAGTAATTGTTCGATCCCTTGAAGTGGATAAAGACAAATTTAGACCTAAAGAAGATACATATGACATGTTAGGACCAGAAGTTCCTTGTCAGAGTCTACTTAGTGCATTACTATGTTTTAAGAACTGCACCAAATCCAATATTTAATTTACATTGAGTTTGCTTGCAAAATTAATTTAGTGCTTCTCCTATAAGGAGACATTGTAAAATTTTAAAGCATATGTTCAGTATCTACGACGTTTGCAAGATTTTGATTTAATTGTTGGGATTATACTGGAAAGTATGCTTTTACTTTGTATAATCGAAACTGAATTTTCAGACTTATTTACTGAAATAAATTGTTTATCACTAATGCTTTAAATATGATTGAATGTTACATATATTTACTGCATAACTGTTCAATAATTTGTACGTGTTACATTGTAGTTAATTTAGTGATACCAGATCACAGAAGATTAAATTAACAGTCCCTTGTAACTAAACGTACGTCATTCACGACCTAGATGGAAATGAACAACCCATCATGAAAGATTGAGGTGTAAGGCTCAGATTGGTTTGTCTTGATCAAGAGATTACACTAGTGCGTGACTGATGCGCTGAATAGGACCTACAGGAGGATAAATTCTTCAGAACTGAACAAGGAAGAATTAGACCTCAGTGGTTCGTTATTTCTTAACCTTCGTCCCTTAAATAGGATCACGTGGGATTTGTAACTATTGCTTTGACTTATCATGGGTAGCGAATCAAAGAGAGATTCAATACTTTTTATCTTGGGCAATATTATTGGTCACATGTGATTGCTAAGATTTAATACGAAGAATCGTGTGCAAGTACGCTTGTTTGATTTGCCCCCTTGGGAGGTTCATAAGCTTTATCATACCAAATCTTGCAAGTGGAATTTGTTTCCGGTATGGATAATAATGTTGAACCGTTCCTTGACCAAGGACAAAAGATATTAATTAATGGAAAGCTATTTCAGTGGCTTGAATTAATTAATGGGCTAGATAATCTTAAACATGGGAAATAATGACCGGGAGCCATATTGACTGTAATATGGGTTAAGATGGATAGTGCAATATTAATTATGTAGTGGGATTAATTAATATTTATGGGCTTGAATTATATTGTGGCTCAATATTAGATATTCAAGATCCATTAGAATGTCCAATCTTAATTCTCCTAAAGGCCCCCTGAGTAGCCCAACATATAGTCCATTAACTGAAAATGTGATTAAAATAAAATAAATATTGTTGCTTAATTTTCCTTGAAATTTTCAAAAATTATGGATGAAGTTGGGAGAAAGATTTTCTTTGAATTTTGTTATGGAATGAAGATATGTATTCTTGGAATACAAGATTATCTCATTAAATTCAAGAAATCTCCCACATGGTTTATCCATATGTATTTTTCGAAAAAGATGAAAATATAGTGGGCAAGAAAGATTTTCTTGATTTTCTTGAAAAGATATTATGGAAGATATGTATTTCTTGAAATACAAGAATATCTCATAAATTCAAGAAGATCCAAATCTTGGATTCTTGCACACACTAAATTTTCGAAAATCCATATAATAGAGGAAGTGGGATTTTTGTGGAATATTTTAATTATGGGAAAAATAATATAGGAGATATATTCAAGATTTCTTGGTGATCAAGAAAAGTCTTTTCCCACATTGATTTAATATCACTATGATTTAAACCTAAAAGTTGGAATGTCACTATGACATACTAAATAATTCAAAATTGTTTTTATTCAGATTTTACATTAGGGCAACAAGCAATGAAAAGATTTTTACACATGCATGCATAATTTATCAATTACATTTAACTTTCTAAGATGAAAACTTTTAAAGGTAGGGTGTAACACCCGAAAATAGCAGGTTAATTATATTTTTATTAAAACATTCATAAGAGATCTTTTTTCAATAAATTTGAAAATTCAAGTCTATCTTTGTTTACAAAAGATTTTTTTTATCGAAATACCAAATTATCTTCCCCCATTGTTCTTGTTCATTTATTAAATTATGTTTATAGTTATTAATCGAATTTACATTATTGCCACATTACAAATTGTTCATCCGATCCGATTAAATCACTATTAGTAATTTAAAAGGGAATAAAGTTGAATTTAGTGTGGGAAAAGTAATTGCATGATGTGTAATATTTAGATGTATTGATGGTAGAATATATATTGATGTAGTTGCTTTATTTTCATTTTTAGAAATGTTCAATTGAATTCGGGACAACATTTTTGCCAAATGTTCAAACGATTTTAGACCAAGGGAGTATGTAATTTAGGCTTTCCAGTGCACTTGTATCAAAGACACCTAAACTTCTTAAATAATATTAGGAATAAGGTAGTTAATAGCTAAAAGCGCACTCAAAGCGAAAGGTCCTCCAAAGGTTTTAAACACAAAAGGCGCCAAAAAAAAATTAATCAATTCCTTTGAAGTGAGGCGAGCAATATGTATTCTTATATATATTCTTGTATCTTTGAATCATAAAGCCTTACAAGAATGATGAGAATCGCGATTTGGGAACATGATAACTTCGTCGCCCTAGTGCAGGCTAGCAGAAGAACGAATAGAAAACACGATAAAATCGACGCCCTAACTTAGGCCAGGCTGGCCAGCAGGAGAACAATTGGTTTTTGACAAAATTGTCAAATAAAAGTTATATTATTCATTATTGATTGATGAAAAAAGCGTCCTATACATATTTATAGAGAAAAATGACTACTCCTAATCTAAAGAGGACAAAATCTAACTAAATCTAGAAGATATCCTAGAATAAAATAAAATAACAAAAAATTAAAGAAAAAGAAGTAAATCTAGGAGATTCTAGTCAATCTTGCTTATCTTGTTCAATCTTGTGAAATTTGGGACAATATTTTTGATAAATATGGGACCATTTCACAAGTAACAATTCTGAGACAATTTGACGAATAATCTTGTAAGTATTATTGGGCTCAAAATCGTTATTCGCATCAAAGAACTTTGACTGCCCTTTTTCTTAGAGGAATAAGTTTTCTTGCTATAAAACTTTGCCCTATTTATTTATTGTTGTTTTTTTGGGTCCAGCAGCTTTAGCTTTATAATTTGAACCAAACTCATATGAGACGATCTCATACATGAGGTACAACTTAACATAATTAACATTCACCCGTCCCAAAGTGTTAAAACGTTAATGCCCAAATTACACCCCGTATTACCGTGAGACGGTTTCACGCAAGTGTGCCTTTAATAATTTAGAGCTAGGGCTTTTATTAATTGTAAATGGGTTTTAAAAATAATTAAGTCCCAAGCCTACCCCCAACCAGGCCCATCAAACCATAGGTGTTCCAGGTTTTTTTCGCCTTTTTCCCAATCCCAACCAAAATAAATCATTTCCATTCTAGCGACTCATTTTTCCCACCACCCCAAAAAAGCTAGGTCGCCGGTCTACCATGGAACAATCGAGCATCAGAGATAATGGGATAAGCCCAGAACAACCAAAAAAATCCTAGCCCACTCTAATTTCATCAAAGCGGATGAAGCAACTGCTTAACGCTTTAGAAAAAACAGCAGAAAGCGAGCGCTTTATAGCGCTTCACTGATTTTGCTTTGCCTGGGAAGGGTCAAAGCGGTGGAGGGTTTCTCCGCTTCGCTTCTTGCGCTTAAGCGCTCAGGCAAGCGCTTTTAACTACCTCGATTAGAACGCCCCTTCACCCTTTATCACTAACCAATGTAGGACAAATTAAGACTTCTATTTAAGACAATTACACAATTAGTGTACATGAATCTAATTTAATATAAAAAAATTATTATTTTTTGTATATTTAGAAGGTGGGGATGGGTCGAGAATAGGCCAGGTGCATGTTCGGGCCGAACGAGCTGGGTTAGGATCGGGTTAGGGTTATTGTATAGCTTATACAATTTTAGTAAAAAAAGTTGGGATATCCCAATTTATTTCTTTAGAGTTTATAAACTCTAAAAAATTTATTTTAAAATCTTATAAGATGTTAATCATCTTATTTTACCAAATAAATTTAGGAAGTTTTGAAAGAGATTATAAAAGCTGAGCAAAACAAACTCTTGTTAACACAGATTTAACACTAGAAGCTCATATCCCCAACTTAATTTTTAGATATCATGTCATAAAAACTAAACTCAAATCTCAGCTACATTCGACTAAACTCAAATCTCAGCTACATCCGCAGATCTCTACTCATTAGATTTTCAGAGTACTTTTTGCTTTCACAAGCTCTGCAAATTTCTATGTATTTTTTTTTTTTTGCAAAATTTGAAGCAATGTAAAGCTAATGCAATTTTTGTGTTAAGAATTTCTCCTGTGTTCTTTTGTTCATGTCTGAAAAATAGGAGTAATATTCTCAGATTGTGGTTTTTGAATCTTTTAAATTGTGGTATGCTACAATGGTGTGAAAATAGTTGTAATACCAAGTTAGATCACTGTGCAGATACACCTTATCAACTACAACTAGTACAACTTTATACTTAGAATGGTAGACTCTTATCATTATTTAATTTTTTACTGTAGGATCTGGAGGACGTATTTTTGTTTACATATGAGGAAATTGCTAGAATGCGACAACTAATGCTTCTTGTGCATCACATTTAATCGCACTTGTAGGATATGGACAAGAAGATGATAAAAAGTTCTTCATAGCTTTGGATACTGAGCTAGATTCCTATCCCCGGGTTACAATAATGTAGGGTGTCATGAAAATTGATTAGAGATGCATTACTTTTGGATGGTTTCCCAGCTAGGTCAATAGGTACCCATTGAGGCTTGATCATTAGCAAATTGAGATATTGTCGGGCTTGTGTGAGATGCATTTTTGTGCGTTTAATGATATGAACACACAAAAAGACATCTCACTCAAACCCGACAGTATCTCAATGGGCTAATGATCGGGTCTCAATGGTAACCAAGACCTGCTCGGGAAACCATCCAAAAGTAATGCATCTCCGATTAATTTTCATGTACCATACATGCAGGCAATTCGGGGTAGAAATCTAGCTCGGAATCCAAAGCTATGAACTCTTTGCCATCTTTTTGTCCATATCCTACAAGTGTGATTGAATCCGATGCACAAGAAACAGTAAGTTGCATTCTAGAAGCCTCATATGTAAACGAAAATACGCCCTTCCGATCCTGCAATAAAAAAATTGAATAATGATAAGAATCAATCACTCTAAGGTATAGAGTAGGATTGATTGGTAGCTTACAGGGTATATCTGCACATTGGTCTGATTGAGTATTATAACTATTTTCACACCATTGTAACATACTACAATTTCAAAAACCACAATATGAGACAATATGAGAATATTACTCATATTTCTCAAACCTGAACAAAAGAACACAGAAAAAATTATTAACACAAAAATTGCATTAAACATTGCTTTAGATTTTGCAAAAAAAATAAAAAATGTAGAGCTTCAAATACACTAAACAATACAGAGCTTCAAATATAAAGAAATTTACAGAGCTTCAAAATACACTGCAAGCACAAGAACAAGAAATTGCACTAGTGATAACCAAAAACTGTACCGGTTGAAAAAAAAACCTATACCAGTGAAAAATTCTGCCCAGTGCAAAAACTTTGTGATGCAGTGCATTCAGCGTTGCAGGGATTGAGACTACGTCTCGTGATACACAAGAATAACTTGGAAATACTTATATTATTTAATATCAAAACACGTTTACAATGAAATAGTAGAGCCTTTTTTATAGGAAAAACTAGGGCAACCGTATTAAATGCCTACCTTAATGACTAAGGAAGCATATTATAAGAATATTCTAGATGTTAGGTATTACATGGAAAGACAATAAATAAGGAAAACTATTAAATCGTGATCATATCTCCATCATCCTTCCTCTTTTGGGAAAGATTCGCTCTCGAATCTGATCGGATCATATCTCCAGTAGTTAAACTGATGAGGTGCATATCTCCAAGACTCGTAAGAGCAAAATTAACGTCGCATAGAGTTTGACCTCAAATTTTTAAGATGATAGGCAAATGACGGCTTCAACGAAATGACAAAATAAATATCATTAGCAATGAAGAAATGAAAGTCATTAGTTTTAGGCCAAAATTCCAAATTTTCAATGCCTTGAAAAAAGTGTCGAGGCCCAACACTTTTTTTATTTTTGAAATCACATAGAGGCCCATTTAGATCATCCTTCCCAAAATTGAATAAAGGTTCATCAATGACAGAATGCTCTTTCTCCTCATCTTAAATGGGTGGCCCATCATAAAATGGGGACCCACTAAAATTGTCCAGCCCATCAGAAGAAATAAAAGGCCCATCATCCTCTATGCTAGCCTGAGGGGTGACGAGTTGCAGTGCGACGTGGATCAGCTGTGGCTTGGTTCGCATTGGTGAGGTGCTCATTGAGGTGGGAGGCAGGCGGTGCGCGGCAAAGCCGGCTGAACTGCGCGGAGGCGGTTCGTGGAGCGGAGGCGGCAGAAGGTCACAAACCGTAGGTGTGTGGTGGCGGCGCGACAATGGCTTGAAACGGTGGTGGATCAACGAGAAGTCGCGGTGCTTGTGGCGTCGTTCCAACAACGGGGAAGGAGCCCGCGGTCGTGGCGTCTGGAATGCGGAGGATGGTCGCGGTGGCACGACCGTGTCCAGATCCAGGGTGACTACGGGGGGCGGAGCAGTGGCTTGGGGTGATGGTGGTACGGGCTCCCTACGCGGACATGTGCCGGGGCGAGAGGGACCGAGACCGGGCCTGTGGTGGCGCACAACGCGACTAGGGGGCAGCTATGGTGGTACGATGGTGGATGGACGACAGCGGTGCATGGGCCTCCAACCGAGTGTTGATGTCCTGCTGGAGGCGCCCAACCAATTCCATTTTGTGGGTCAATTCCGCGATTTTGGAATTGAGGCACAATGACTCGAAACCGGGATACATCGTGGCATCAGAAGCACACTGACTCTGAATACCAGATGATACAGGGCATAATGCCTGCAGGGGGTTTGAGTCTACGTCTCGATACTCAGGAAAACTCTTGGAAATACATATATTATTCAATATCAAAACTAGAGTTGCCCATACAGTTAGAACTGCCGGTTCCCGATTCTAACCGTCGATTCCTGGTTTCGAAAAGATGAAATCGGAACCGAACCGTGTAAAATAGTTTGACGGTTCCAGTTCCGAACCGGCAGTTCCCGATTCCGGAACCGCTTTATTTTTTGTTTTTTATTTTTTGTTTAAAGATTTTATCTTTGTCAAAATACAAATAAAAAAATAAATTTAAGTAAATTTAAAGAAGATGAAGCAAAATCTTATGTTATTTAACATACAAAATTACAAATAACAACTCAAAAATTTTACATGAAAAAATAATTTAATACCTTACAAAAATTACAAGTAACATGCTAATGCTACAAGTACAACTTTCAATTACAATTAAAAAAATTACAAATAATGAAAACTGGATTAAAAAAAAAGGCTTGGGCATAATTTTTAATTTTAAACTTAGAAAATTCTAAGTTAGAAACTTAAAATTATGTTGCCTACGTATCCGATTAAAATCAAAGCCCACGTAGTTCTCTTACCTTGTTTCTTACCTCAAGACTTAAATCTTAAGAAGATTTAAGCTTAACTTGTGTTCGATTTCGGTTGTCATCAAGTAAACATTGATCACACTATCTTTGCAATCATACTCAACACCGAGACATGCATAAGCGGCTTTTGCATCTCTCAACACCGGATAACCACCACCACTTTAAAATATCAAAAATTTTTAATTCTCCCGGTTGATACTCAAAAGAAGGTGTATTTAGAAAATTTTCAATTTCTAAGAAAACATTTGATTGTGCCGTTGCACGTTGTTCATATCGTTCTTTAGAAAATTATCTAAACGTGAAAATTTACAATAAAAACCATGACCAAAGGATTGAGTACCACCACGTCCACTAGTAGTACTAGTAGCACCACGTTCACTAGTAGAATCACCATTAGCAGGACCATATTAAATTTTATATGCTCTAAAAACATCCATAAGAACTTGTTTAGTTTTTTGGACAAGCACAATAGGATCAAGGGTGTCATCATCTTTAATAGGAAATAAAGCATCATAATAATAAACAATTAATTCTTGCACTCCATCTATTCTTACTCTAGGATCAAGTATTTTAGCAAATTATAAACACATCAGAAATATATAAAAAATATTTCACCCATTTGACTTTCATTGAACTAATAGCATTATATAATATTTCATTTGGATCACTACAATCTAGAGTAATTGCAACTCTAACACATTGATCTAAAGCAAGAATAGAAGTAGTATAATACGTACTGAATAATTGTGTAGTAACATCATTAAAAACTTGCAACATCTCACATAAAGTAGCACATGAATCCCATTGATTAGGAAATAAAGTAATACCACATTTTTCTTGTGCAAAAAAATTACATAATACATTTCTATACTCATAAGATGCACTTAACATTTTATAAGTTGAGTTCCATCTAGTAGCAACATCAAGTGAAAACATTTTAGGAGTAAGTTTATTAGCTACACAAAATCTTTTCCATCTTTTTAAAATTTTTGATGTCTAACCAAATAACCAAGTGCATGTTTAATAGGAGCAACATGCATTTTTAAAGAAGATAAACTATCTTGAACACACAAATTTAAAATATGACAAAAACATCTTACATGAAAAAATCTACCACCAATTGATGGTTGACAAATTGCAACAAGTTCATCTAAACTAGCCGTATTAGCACTTGGATTATCAAATAAAATTGAAAATATTTTTGTAAGAATGTTGTACTCTTGCAAAACCGTACAATTTTTTGAGCAATATTAGCGGTCGTATGCTCGGTATCAAACTCTCTATATGCAATTAAACGTTTTTGAATTGTCCACAATCCAATGACAAGTAATGCCCATATAATTATGCTCTTGAAAATGATCACTCCAAATATCCGAACATATATAAACTTTTTCAGTTAATCTAGAAAACATACTAGTCATTTCATCTCTTATTCCTTTAGCCATTTGATCAATTTCACGAGTAATAGAAGACCGTGAAATTTTTTTGGCCGAAGGATTATAAGCCGTAGTAACCCATTTTTCAAAATGAAGATCATTTGCAAAACGAAAAGGAAGATGTTTAGAACAAATAAGTTTAGCTAATTCTCTTCTAGCAACCTTAACATTATATCTAAATAAACTAGTAGGATTACTTACATCACCACCTTCGGAAGACGCCGTGAATCCACATAGTTGCATTTGAGATGCAGTCATTCCCAAGACTTCTTTATGTTTTACCGACAAGTGTTTTTTAAATGATCCATATCCACCACCTTTCTGATAAAGATAAACAGTAGTGCAATAGTTACAATAAGCTTTAAATTTATCTACCTCATTGGTTGCCACTTTTTTGAAGTGAATGGTGAATATATCGGGTGCAAGAACTCTGCATTTTCTTTCTCCGCCTTGAGATGGAATGGCCTCCTCATCTTTGTTTTCATGAGGACCATGAGTACTTTCTTGAGTACCACCACGAGGCTCTTGAAATTCTTCATTTGAAAAAGAGGCATCCGCATAACCGTGACCAAGACTCGCTTCTATTTCCTCCACACTCCATGGAATATTGAATTGTGCAGTAGGAGGTGGAGGAAAATCGGAAGTCATCAGACTCTTTCCTCTAGAAGATGATGATTCTCTTCTTGACATTTTTTTTATGTAATATAAAATATAAAGTAAAGTATATATAATATAAACTATATACTATAAAGTATAAATATCTTAATATCAATATATGAACTATGAAGCTTACAAAGTTAGAACAAGAGAATTAGAGAGAGATGAAGAAGAATTGATCAATTTGGATCAAGTTGGTGCAAGAAAATGAATACAAATGAAGGGTTATTTATAGAGTTTGGAAAAATAAAAAAAAAATATCCACAAAATTTGAATTCCAACGGTTACTTAACAGGTGTCGTTGGATCAAAAAATGGTAACTTTTAGATTCAATCTCGACCATTGATCATTTAAAAAAAAAAATGTCCCAGAACCGGCAGTTCCACGATTCCAACCGGTGGTTCCAAGGTTCTGAACCGGGAACTGTCGGTTCCAATGGTAAATATTTCAATTTTTTTTTTATAAATTATTGGAACCGCCGGTTATGGTTCTTGGGAAGTAGGAACCGAAACTGAACCGTGTAATACACGGTTTCGGTTTCGGTTCCTTGACAGTTCTGGAACCGCCGGTTCCGGCTCCGATTTCTGTTCTAACCGCCGGTTCCGGTTCTTTTGGGCAACTCTAATCAAAACATGTTTACAATGAAATAGTAGAACCCTTTTTATAGGAAAAATTAGGGCAACCGTATTAAATGCCTACCTTAATGACTAAGGAAGCATATTATAAGAATATTCTATATGCTAGGTATTAAATGGAAAAACAATAAATAAGGAAAACGATTAAATCGTGATCATATCTCCATCATTTTGTGTATTGATCATTGTACTTCCAACCTCAAGAAGTATAATTAAGAAAGAATGAGGAGAGACTAGAGAGAGATTATGAAACTAAGAACATGAATACACATGCACAGAGATTAATTTTGACCATTTTAAGCATGTTTGACTATGTTGAGGTGTGTATATAGAAAATTGGGGAGTGAGTAGCTCCACTCTTCTAATAATGGACTGCGCCCTCTGTAAATATTTTGTTATTAGTTTTTTCTGATAAATTATACTACCTTCGTTCCAACTCTTTGTTCACATTTACTATTTTCTTGTATTTTGATGAACTAATTTTTTATTAATATTTGAAATGATAAAGTAATTTTTAAAGAGACATATAATAGAGGAGAGATAGATCTATCATACTTCTTCTTAAAAGTCACTTTATCATTTCAATTACTAATAAACAACTCCCTCGTTAAAACACGAGAAAAAAGATGGTGTGAAGAAAGAGTTGCGACGGAGGGAATAGGAAACCAATATTTCAAAGAGCAAAAGTACCCTGAGGCTATCAAACACTACACCAAAGCGATAAAGAGGAACCTGAAGGATCTATCATACTTCTTCTTAAAAATCACTTTATCATTTCAATTACTAATAAACAACTCGCTCGTTAAAACACGAGAAAAAAGATGGTGTGAAGAAAGAGTTGCGACGGAGGGAGTAGAAAACTAATATTTCAAAGAGCAAAAGTACCCTGAGGCTATCAAACACTACACCAAAGCGATAAAGAGGAACCTGAAGGATCCAAAGGTACTTAGGAATCTACACATTACTTGCTACACATAGAAAGTAGATCTTGTTCTTTTTTTTTTTTTTTTTTTTCCTGAAACGAGTGAATTTGCAGCATACAACAGTAGAGCTGCTTGTTACACTAAATTGGTGGCTATGCCTGAGGGACTTAAAGATGCTGAAAAATGCATTGAACTTGATCCAACTTTCTCCGAGTAAATATCATTTTTAGTCCTGTAACTTTGAACGATTCCGTTTTCAGTCCTGTAATTTTTTACTATTTCAATTTCATTCCTAAATGTGTCAATTTCAGTCATTTTTGCTCTGAAAATTTTAAATTTTGCCGAAAAAAGCCACCTCAACCCACTTAATTGGGATTTTTGACACGTAACCAAAAAAATAGATCTACGTCACCCGTGCGACCCAACCCGGCCCGGCCCAGCCCACCCCATATTAAACCCAAACCGGACCCGCCCCACACTCAGATTACACACTTCAAATATGACTGTACTTGAGAACCCTAAAATCTTCTAAAACACTAAATCGCGATCTTGTGCAACTGCCATATCGCGGCGATACCGAGCGATTGAACTACCTAATCCAGTGGATGAGAAATGTGGAACATCAGAAGAAAAGACAATGAGCATATACCACCTCCATTATACTGTAAGTCCAGTTTATTCCAGATATTCTTTGTAAAAATTTGATGGGTTGGTGTTATTGGGTTGATTCTGATGGTACTCTCATAGAACTTTCATAATCTAAAATATTGACATAGTCCTAAATTTAACCAATTATTTAGAGCAGTAATAAAATTATTTATTATTGTTTTCGGGAGCAGCAACTATTTTGAGGTTTAAAGGAACTGTGCTATGATGGCCACCCACTAGCAGCAAGAAAGGGTGCTATCCACTTTTTGTTGAAGGAATACGAGAAAGCACTGAAGACATACCAAGAGGGATTGAAGCACGATCCTCACAAACCAGGAATTCCTAGATGGTATCAAGAGGTAGGGGATTTGACTGACTGTTTCTTTTGTTTGGTTTTAATTAATTTGATTTCTAAACGTTGCTCGTTTTTCTGCAGATGTGTAGAGCAGGAAAACAAGGCTAACGTGGATATTTGACCCTAGAGGAATTGAAAGAGGGACAGGTTTGAGATACATCTGTAATCTGTTTTTTAGTGAGTAAATTGCAAAATTAGTCCTTTTATAGGGTGTTGGCTATTTTAGTCGCATACAAATGAATTTTCACAATTTAAGTGCCATAACTTTTAAAAATTTTCAATTTTAGTCAACTATTGATAATTTTTTTGTTTTAGGATGATAATAATTTGTAATATCATAATTTCTTTTAATTGAAATTAGTATGTTTGGGTCTCATTATGCCACGTAAGCAATGTTAGTCCCGGTTGGTACATGGAATTCTGTCTGATCTCGAGTGCAGCATGTGGAAAAAAATCGTGCAACCTTGTCAACATAAGGACTAAAAATTGCACTATTTTGGAAGTTAATTGAGAAAATTGATTCGTAAGGGACCAAAATCGACAAAACAATGGGACAAATTTTGTAATTTATTCATTTTATAGTAGTCTTGTTTAGCTTAAATTTAGGAAATGATCTAATATTCGAAGACAAAGTCTAGTATGAAAATTTACATACATGATTTTTTTTTATTTACAAACAAATTCTGTATATGGTGAAGGTAAGACAAAGTCGAGTGGTTCATGGTTCACTCGGCCGAGTGGTTCATGGTTCACCAAGCCCTAATAGGTCATGATTTAGGTTCATTATTTAGTGTTTAGGGTGTAGATGGTTCACCCGGCCCGAATAGATCATAATTTAAGACGATTTTATAGTTTTTCATACATGAAAATTTTCACACTAGACCTACTCATATTCGAAAACCTTTTCAGGTCAAGGGAATGCAGGACCTTGAGATTCAGAACATCCTAACAGATCCTGTTATGAGACAAGTGTTGTCTGACTTCCAGGATAATCCGACGGATGCACAAAAACACATGAAGAATCCTCTTGTGATGAACAAGATCCAGAAACTCATCAATGCAGGAATAGTCCAAGTAAGATGATTCATTGATTGGACCAACAAACAAAATGCATGCTTAACAAGATTCTTTTTCATTTTTATTATGTGATTTTTCTGTGATTTGCAATTGTTAAAATTTTGCATGGGTTTTTTAAGGAGCTAGCTCCAACCCAATACATTATTTGGATTTTGAAGAAGTAAATTTGTGACTTTCTTGTCTCTTCAGACCTACCTTCAATTTGATTATGGTGCATGTGATAGTTACTCCAAATTAAGTCGGGCTTAGTCGGTCTTCGGGCCGGATATCGAGTTATCAAAAAGACTCCAAATTAAGTCGGGCGTGTGATGAGAACTTGCCTATATTTTCTAATAAAGACAATTATCAAACTGTGCATATCAAAAGAAGAAAATAAAGGAGGGGTCAAATATATTTAGGATTTGGTTTGTTTACTTATTTTATTTGATTTGTTTAGGGTTGTAGATAAAACTTTTTTCCTTGTTTACACTTATTTTATTTGATTTGTTTAGGGTTGTAGATAAAACTTTTTTCCTTGTTTACACTTATTTTTGATTTGTTTATTGATGATCGAAGGAGTACCTCTGGTTTTGTATCAAACTTGAGAACAATATCTTATCTTGGAGGTCCAGTGCGCAATCGATTGAGGCAGAGTACCGGGCTCGTACCTATGCCACAATGGATCTTATGTGGCTTTAGTCATTACTTTCGGAACCATGTGTTTCTTTTACTACTCCATCTATTCTATGATGTGATAATCAAGGTGCCATCACACTTGCTTTCAATCCGGCTTTTAATTCTTGGACCACCACATAAAGGTCGACGTCCACTTTATCACAGAGAAAGTGCAAAATCAGGTTTTGGACATTAGATACATTCAGAGTGAATATCAGCTTGTGGACATCTTCACTAGATCTCTTTCCTGATAAACCTCCCGTGGTTCACTTTCTTCGGGAGCATGTTAGAGTACTACATGAAATTCTTATTTTTCATGCATGCACATATAAATAGTTTAGGCCACAGGATAGAGCTTTTTCAGCAAATGATATTAGTTGGCTTAAACAATGTTTTGTATTTATCTGTAGTTAGTTATGAATCAATTTTAGATCTGCCAATCACAAGGCTTGTATTACCATTCCCCTGTGTCATTTTCTTTCTCATGTTCCAAATATATCTCACTTCCTGAATCTTTAATACGTGGACCCAGGATTATGGTGAGCCATTGGATCATAATATTTTAATTTCCATTCGCAAGGCTTGAGGGTCCTCCTCACTGTAACTATATAAACGTTTGTAGTCTCATTTGTTAATGCATGAGAAAATATAATTTTTTGACAATGACATGGTTAAAGGAGTTGCCACCTGGATGTCCACGCAGGATGGTACAACTATAAATAAAATGTCGTTTATTTCATTTGAAAAAAATTCTTTAATAAAAAACATCTAAAAAATATATTTTAATTAAAATATCTGATGTCCATGTATTTCTGTTTTTTAAAACTTTGCTCGATTGCAAGACGATGTACTTCCTCAATTTAAGATGGTTGTACCTAGAGAATTTTTAAAATTATTTTTTAGATTTTTTTTAAACGTTTTCAAATAAAAAAATATTTTATTAATCAGCCAATGACATCATACATGGATGTCTATGCTCATGCAATTTGGGATCCTCATTTTGGTCAACCGGCCGTGGAAGCTTTTACTCGAGGGCGAGATTCAGCATTTTTGAACCACGAAACGCTCGGTTTCCATTTCGGTTGTAAGTCCAGCCAACCTGCTATTAAGGATATGACAGAAAGAAATAATAGAAAAAGAGCTCCAGTATAAAGATCTTCATTAGTGCATAAACCGATTGTATACCACCACTGATAAACACCAGAATAAGCGATATTAATGGTAGCTCCGCCAACCACATCATTTAATAGGTGCCGAAAAATAAATATATATTTTTAAGAGGCACACTTACGTGAAGACGGTCTCACGGTGAGACGAGACATAATGTGGACATAATGTTTGAACTCTTTGGAAGAGGTGATGTTGATTTGTGCTAAGTTGTACTTATACCTTGTTTCATACATGAGACCTTTCATACGAGTTTTTGTCTATTTTTAATTGCAAAACTTATAAAGGAGGTGTCTTGAATTGCAAAGATTTTTTTTTATAAATAATAAAAACACTAAAAGTAGTTATATTTTTTACAATTAATCTTTAAAATTAGGACATTATAAGGACCGTGACATTTAAAAAAAAAAATATTTTGACAAATGGATGGAGTATTGAAATAATAAACCACCATAGAAACACTCTTCATAATAGATTCATCAATTAGTCACAAAGAAAAATAAACGAAAGTTAAATAAATTTAATTTGAATCACTCTCATTACTCATCACCGTATCACCAAAATATTTTCATTGTCCTTTGTAATGTTTGAAAAATTCCATAACATTTAAATTGTGGGCTTAGGCAAGTCATTCACAATTTGTTTCTTAGTGCCGTTATGCCACATAGAATCTCTGCTTCAATCTTGAAATTTCTTTGCATACCGGTATATAACCAAACTGAATTTAATTAAAATATTTTAGTGCGATTCAAAGATGGTAATATTCGTCTTAATGTTGGGCAGAATTGTGAAGTGTGAAACGCCATATCTAAATCAAAACTGAACCTGCATCGATTATCTGCATACTTACTTCCTTAGTGTAGGTCCCGAACGAGTTTCGTGTGTGAAAAGTTTAGAGGGGAAGAGTGAATAGACTTTCAAAACTTTTGCGTGAACAGTGTGTATATCAGATAAGTGCTGTAGAGTGCGAGTGAATCAGCTCGGACTGATATCCAACCTACTGACTGCTCCGAAGTTGGTCAGTTGGGCGTCTATCAGATTAGTTGATGTTCGGAAGCAGTTAACCCGTGTGAAAAACTCTTTCGAAAACTAACTCAAGGTTTTGCCTAATCAGTTGGTAATGGACCAGACTGATTTGATCAGTAGACTTCATGTTCAAATCTGATCCTCTCAAGTGTTATGCATGTTTAATAAAAGTAGTGCGCAAGGTGTAAAACTGATAAACAACTCACAATTGTTATAGTGGTTAGGAAAACTCCTCCTACGTCCATTCTTCCCTATCACCAGGAGACTTACTATCAATCCACCGTTGTTTAATGTGTTAGGCAACACAATACAAACAGATGTTTACTGAGTTCTCACTCTAACAATCCCAGAAAATAAGCTAGAACTTCTAATTTATAATCTTGCAAACAAACTAATCTAACATGATCTGTTTGAGAAAGATTTGTTGTGTTTCCAACTAGGAATTAACCCTAACAAGTGTTTAGCCTAAGAGCTAAGAAAGATAATTATGCTAAGAGGATATGGATGAACACTTGAAGATATACGTGATGTTCTTGAGTGTTCTTGCGGAAATGCTTGATGCTGAATGCTTGATAATTTTCGTAGCTAACTCTGAAGGAGTTATCCCATATTTATAGTCCTTGAGATCAAAGAGCTGTTGGAGAACAATTTGAATCTCAAACTATTTTATGTAGCTTTCAGAGATGAAGTGACGTCCTCAGGAATGATCATGCCTAAAACATGCAAATTTGTCCTTTCTAGTCGTTTGACCCTGAGACTCCGTCCTGCGCTCTGTCAGATCAAGTACATACGTGACGATCTTTGGTTGGTTGACAAGTACACATATTTGGCGCTTGTCAGACTCAATTGGTTGACATTCTTCTTGTCTGATCTAGTGTATGACTTGTTGAATACTCTTCGTGAACAACTGACTTGAGCTATACTGATCAGTCCAGATTGATCAGTCTACCTTGAGTCTTCTGGTTCAAGTTGTCTTAGCACAACTTGAGACTCTGCTGATGTCTTCGATAACATAGGTCTTCTGTGCTGGGAAATAGTGTGCCCAGATTTATTCGAGGTGTAATTTAAATGAACAATTATTACTAGCATGAAATAATCCTATTAATTCAAATAATAATCACAACAACAAACATGCGTACAAGTAAATTCACATAAAGTCCTACACATGCGGAACTAGGAGTTTACACAAATCTTACCCTCGTAGAGACAACCGTTGAGACGATGGATCAACCCAAACGCCTTCTCAAGTATTCCCCGAGTCTTTGTTCGATTATCCGGTGGAAGATGCTCACGAAAATTTTTAATAAATGAATAAAGAAAAAATATGTTGCATCACCTTTGTGAATTTCTAATTTTTCCAAGACTGGAATTGTGTTGGGGAAGAAAAATTCCTCCCCTATTTATAAGATGAAGGGGGCGAAAATTTGGCCTAGGAAAAGATATGGGAAGATCTTTAATTCTTTTGCAAGAAGTAATCTTGAATATATCCAATATATTCTCTTTTCCATAAATAAATTTTCCACAAAAATCTCCTTCCTTATAAATCATAATTTTCGAAAATTATGAGGCAAAAAAGTCAAAGTCAAAGATTCTTGAATTTATGAGATAATCTTATATTCCAAGAATATTTATCTTCTATAAAATCTTTCCAGGAAAATCTTTTCTTTCTCTTTCCTCATATATTTCGAAAATATTAAGACAAAATAGGCAACAAAATATTTCTTTTATTAATTTTAATCACCTTTTCATTAATGGACTCATGTTGGGCTACTTGAGGGGCCTTTAGAAGAATTAAGATTGGACCTCCTAATGGGCTATGAATTCCAATATTGAGCCACAATATTATTTAACCCATTAATATTAATTTATTCCACTATAAAATTAATATTGCACTATCCGTCTTAATCCATATTACGATAATATGGCTCCCGGTCATTATTTCCCGTGTTTAAGATTATTTTGTCCATTAATTAATTAAGCCTCTGAACGTTTTAAATTCGGGACCACGTCCAAGTTCACTAGGAAGTTCTTGAGCTAAATCGCTTCTTTCGCTGCTTCACAAGCAGCTACATATTCGGCTTCCAAAGTAGAATCTGCGATGCATTTATGTTTAACGCTTCTCCATGTCACGGCTGCACCTCCCAGACAAAACACACTACTCGAGGTAGATTTTCTGGAGTCTATGTCCGATTGGAAATCTGATCTGTGTACCCCACAGGAATTAGACTGTCAGACTGATAAACCAACATTATATCTCGAGTTATTTTCAGATACTTCAGAATGTTTTTAACAGCAGCCCAATGTTCCTTTCGGGGTTACTTTGATATCTTGCTACCATGCCTACGACAAAGCAAATATCTGGCCTCGTGCACAACATTGCATACACTAGGCTTCTTACCACTGAAGCGTACAGAATGCCTCTCATGTCATCTATCTGATTTTGTGTCTTGGGACACATTTCTTTGGATAGATGGATTCTATGCCTAAAAGGTAAGAAACCTTTCTTGGAATCCTGCATGTTGAATCGCTTCAAAACAGTGTCTATGTATGAAGCATTCGACAAACCTATCATCCATTTCTTGTAATCTCGGTGACCTTGATCCCAAGGATGTGGCCGGCTTCCCCTAAGTCCTTCATATCAAACTCTTTTGAAAGCCATACCCTTACGTCTGACAACACCTTTACATTGTCTCCAATGAGCAGAATGTCGTGTACGTATAATACTAAAAATACCAAAGCAGTTCCGACACACTTTCTATACACTCAACTCTCGAACTCATTTTGATCAAAACCGTAAGATTTTATAACCTGATCAAAACATTGGTGCCAAGCTCAGGATGCTTGCTTAAGTCCGTAGATGGAATTCTTAAGCTTGCAAAAGAGGTGTTCTTGGCCTTTCACAATGAAGCCTTCGGGTTGGCGCATACAGATTTCTTCTTCAAGACTTCCATTTAGGAAAGCTGTCTTGACATCTATTTGCCAGATCTCAAAATCTAGATGTGCAGCTATCGACAAGAGAATACAGATGGACTTAAGCATAGCTACATGTGAAAAGGTTTCCTTATAATCGATCCCTTCTTTCTGAGTATACCCTTTCGCCACAAGTCTAGCTTTGAAGGTCTCAACCTTCTTGTCCGATCCTCTTTTTCTCGTGTAAACCCACTTGTATCCAATGGGTTTTACCCCATTAAGTGGTTCGACTAGCTCCCACACTTGATTGTGATCCATAGAACCCATCTCAGCTTCCATTGCTGTTTGCCAAGAATCTGCATCTTTGTATTGGATTGCCTCGTTGTAGGACCTAGGGTCTGATTCTTCTTCGGAGATCAACTTCAAAGACTCTTCTATCCCCATGAATCGCTCGGGTTGTCTAACAACCCTCCAACTATGATGAGGTTCCGATTGTGTAGTTGTGACGCTTGGTATGTCAACTTGTATAGATGGTATAGGAGTTTGCCCTCTTGATTCGTCTAAGGTAATCTCACTCTTGGGCCTCTTGTTGTTCATATATTCTTCTTCCAAGAATCTAAAGTGTGTACTTATTACAATTCTTTGATCTTTGGGACTATAGAATATTCCCCCTTTCGTTCCTTTGGGATATCCTATAAACAACCTTATTTCTGAACGAGGGTCCAATTTACCTGCTTCCTTATCCAACACGTAAGCTTGACACTCCCAGATTTTCATGTGTCCCAAACTGAGCTTTTGCCCGGTCCACAAATCTGATGGGTTTTAGGAACCGTTTTGGATGGTACCAAGTTTAGAATATAAGTCATTATTTCCAAGGCATGACCCCCAAAACGATTTAGGTAGCTCCGAACAACTCATCATTGATTTGACCATTTCTAAAAGAGTTCTGTTTATTCGTTCTCCAATCCCATTTTGTTGTGGGGTACCGGGTGCAGTCAACTGGGATACGATCCCTTCATCTGACAAGTAGTTCAAAAATTCATCGCTGAGGTATTCGCCTCCAAGATCAGATCGTAGAAACTTGATACTCTTTTCCCTATGTTTTTCTACTTCAGCCTTAAACTCTTTGAACATATCAAAGTTCTCAGACTTATGCTTCATAAGGTAAATGTATCCATATTTTGAGTAATCATCTATAAAAGTAACGAAATATTCATAACCCCCTCTAGCTTTGATTGGCATTGGACCACATACGTCAGTGTGAACAATCTCTGACACTTCAGTGGCTCTATTCCCCTTGGCTCCAAATGTCCTCTTGGTCATTTTACCCTCTAAACAAGATTCGCAAGTTGGAAACAGTTCAACTTGGAGAGACTCCAATGAACCGTCTTTCACCAACCTTTGAATCCTTTTTAGATTAATATGACCTAGTCTTAGATGCCAAAGAAGTGTTTTGTTCACATCCGAAGAATGCTTTCTTTTACTCAAAATAGTTGATGTGTTATAAGATGCATTTTGTGAGTGATGTGCACAGTTAATAGTATAAAGATTATTCAACAACGTTCCAGAACATATAAACTCATCATTTCGAAAAATAGAAACTTGCTTGTTAAAAGAAACTGGGTATCCATTCAAAAACAATTTAGAAACCGAAATCAAGTTCTTTCTAAAACAAGGAATGTAAAGAACATCTCTCAAAACTAAAACTTTATCACTAAAAGATAACAAAACGTCTCTCCCACTGCTTCAGTTGCCCAGTGTGATGAGGATCTCACTTCCACTAAGTTGTCGGGTTAGCTTGAACCCCTATAAAGTGAAACAAACATGATTAGTGGCTCCCGTATCCACTACCCACGAGTGGAAAGCATACGCCGCTAAGCAAGTTTCAACAACTAGTGCATGAGTATTACCTTTCTTCCCGACCTTCTTAGGCTTGAGACAGGCTGACCTCCAATGTCCTATCTCACCGCAATTAAAACACTTCCCCTTAGTCGGCTTCTTGACACCCTCTCCTGTGGTCACCTTATCATTGCCCTTGGCATTGATTGGGCCCGGCGTTTGGCCTTCCTCTTCTTCTTCCCTCCCTTGGGACTAGAAGAAGTGGAAGGGCCTTGTGCCACCAAAGCAGTAGACTGGTGCTCCATTAGCGTCTCAACCGAAACCAAAGCTTGCAAGAGCTCAGCCAACGTGAATTTTTGATTATTCATCTGATAATTCAGTTGGAACTGCTCAAAGCTTCTCGGTAGAGAATGGAGTATGAAATCGATCTGAGTCTCCAGATCGTATTCGGCACAAAGAATCTCCAACTTATTGAGGTGAGCCATCATCTGGAGAACGTGCTCCCTTACGGGCGTTCCCTCCACCATTTTTAACGAAAGCATCTTTCGCATGGTGATCTGCCTAACCGTATGGTTCTGATGTTGAAACATCGCTTTAAGATTGAGCATAATTTCTGAGGCAGTCTTAATGTCTTGGTGTTGGTTTTATAACACATCTGACATTGAAGCCAATACGGTACACCTAGCCATTTCATCAGAATGCACCCAGTCCTTATACTCTTTCTTATCCATTTTGCTCGAATCTTCAGTAGGCTCAGAAGGTTTTGGTACATCAAGAACCCACTTATGGTATTATGCCGTAAGGACAATGTTCAAGTTACGTTTCCAATCGACATAGTTTTCTCCATTCAATTGATTGTCTTTAAGTATATTAAACAGTTGATTAAAAGGTTGCGACATGCTGAACTGAAAATAAAACATATATTTTGTGTTAATATCCGGATTAATCACAAAACTTTATCACAAACATTCGATCACATAGATTATATTAAAACATTTAAAAATTATAATCATGCATCAGCCAACTGTTAGTGTTAGTGTCCTAGAGTCAATCTATTGTAAGGACATAATACTCGATGATATTCAGTTTGATTTAATATTATAGTTCACTTAATATTAAGGTATGACAAGTGTTCCCATGAGTCATTGATGTCATTGAGGTTGTGAGAACTCAGATGACTTAAGCATGATTCTCAAATAGCCCCGATCAAAGATCATCAAGAATGGGATATTGATGATGCAATGGAGATTGGTGTGCGATTTGCATCATACTCTTAGAGAGTGTAGTAAGATCTCACTTACTACGAGATACTAGGTATCTCATGATGGATGCACAAATACCTTAGAGGGTATTGGTATACCCATCCGAGAGACCGTTTGATGTATTTCCACTATATGTGTCTACGGGTGTCTCGGTTAGTGGGAGCAATGCGATACTCCTTTGACTTGAGGTCAATACGCACGACATGTGTGAGATGATGAACTTTGACCATGACCGACGCTTGCACCCGTCTATGGGTAGATATGACTTGGATTGAGTTCATCACGAAGTACATGTGCGTGGTAGTTGAGCCAAGAATAGAATTCATTCCTCCATGTGGATTTAGAGAGAATACTCGTCTTCTCATCATAATTGGATCAAAGTCATCGGCCGATGTACGTTGTAACACCCAAAATTTTTCAATCACCATAGTTTATTAAAAAAAAATATATAAATTAATATTAATGTAAAAAAAAAAAGGGGGTAGATAATAAAATATATGCATTGCTTTCTCTAAGGGGTACACGGCTAAGCTTAACAACTTATGTACATATATTTACTCGATTATTTTCTTTTCTTTTATTTAAAATAATAAAATGCCTAGATAAGTTTTGGCCCCAAAATTCTCTAAGTTTGTTTTGGCTAACTATCTTTTTAAACATTCAAACCCACGTAGAAAGTGAAGGACTTTATCTAACTCTTAGCCCAAAAGTCTCAACAAATTTTTACTTCCTCATCCTATATTACACCCGGTCAGTTTTCACAAAGAAAATCACAAAAAAATTTAATTCACAAAATTCTTCTTCCTTGAAAGATTGGAAACCAACGTTTTTCTTGGGGTCATCCATCGCTGAAATTCTCGTCTCTACCTAGCAATCGGTATCCTCTTCTACTTTTTATTTATTATTTTATTTTTTTCCAAATTTTAATGGTGTCGATGAAATTTTTTGAGCTATACCTTACTGTTCAAAGGCCAATGGTTTTTTTTTTTTTATTGTAGCTACTGATTTTGAAAGTGTGTACCAAACTACTCTTTTCACATGAAATAATGAAATATTTTACACGCTCTCTACCGATATTTTATTAGCAAAAATAGTTACGTTTTGAAGTATTAATTAACGTCTCTTCTGAAAATTGGTACACGTGAATGTGGTGTACATAAGAGCTTGGTGATACCTCTATTTATTACATCATTAGTTTCCAAAATCCAAAGGCACGTTCGCATGGCATGTTATTAAAAAATCCATGCAAAAAAATTCTTTATCGATTCGGTAGTCAATTTCAATTAATTCAAAGTTATCTGCTCAATACTTTTTTTTTTAAAAATGAACCAAGGTATTGTATATTTTATGTACTTATTCATATAGACCCAGAATACAAGTATATACATTTACTCAATATCAATATTAATGAATCTGCATCCGAATATTTTATATATATATCATTAAATTTTATATTAAGTTACTAATTAGTCAATATACAGAAGTATAATAATCCTAAAATAATTTATTTAATTATGTTAGGTGACGAGGATTTTACGCCTTAATTCAATTTACGTGGTTACGAGGATAATCAAGACATGAGGTGGGATTTTTACTTGCTTTGTTATTTTTGAATATTCATGTGAATTTAATTGTTGTTTGCTACATGTTTTACGTGGATATGTTATATTGAATTATTTGGTTACTCGATGGAAAATATCGTTGTAACTTGCGGGGACTTCGGTCCAGGATGGAAAAGATCCTTGGGGGCAACTCCACCGTATACAGATTGGCCAATACGACTCAGGATGGAAAATATCCTTGACTCGTTATATTGATTATGATGCATGTTATGTGAGTTTATGATTTTATTTATGTGCTATATTTGATTATAACATTGTGAGGGAATCCCTCTGAGCTAGCTAGTTGTTTTGCTCATCCCAATCCCTAACATTTTGCAGAGTAGTTATGGAGTGCGGTGGAGGGCTGGTGGATTACCTCGAGACATCATTTATCATTTTCTTAAGCACATTATTTCATTGCATAACTCTTATTTCATTTGAATATTGAGGATTTAGTTTGACGTTATTTTTAGTAGTATTGGAATACTTTATTTTAGTTTGAAAGTCCATATTTAGCACTGAGATAGTTTATCAGATTTTCTAATGGTTAAATTATCTTCTTTGAAAATGTTTTGAATTTAATTGCTTTTGCTGCAAACATTGGAAAATTTAAAGTGCATTATTTTTATTTAGTTATGAAAATTTTGAATTTTTGTCTACTTAAAATGCCTTTAGAAGCTTTGGGTCGTGACAGTGTGGTATCAGAGCAGGTCTACGTTCTTGTAGACTTGTAAAAATAAAATCTTCTTTTAGAGTCTTATTATTTCTTTAAAAAAAATCCTTCTTTTTAAATCATGCATCATTGAGTATAAGTTACGACATCCACCACCGCCCACCGCTACAACTCCAAGGTATGATATGAAAGTTTACAAGTTATATTATTAAACGATCATGGAAAAGATGATTGTATAATATATGATTCACGATATTGAAATGGTTGAGTTTGATAAAATATTTACTATTTGGTCATGGAAAAGATGATCAAATGATATACGATTTATGACACGAAAATGAATAACTACGATTTACAATGACTGAATAATTCATTTCCTAATAACTATGGTGATTGATGGATAAGATGGATAGAGGTGTTAAGATTAGATGACCTTAATGTTTTTGGGTACTAAGACAGTCGAATCCTTATAGGACCATGCCACCACGTGTTGCACCAGCTGCACCAGCCGCACCAGCCGATCTGCTTCAAGTGGCGAAGCAATTCAACAGCTTCAAGCACCCTGCTTTTAATGGCCGAGATGGACCGGCAGCACTAGAGGAATGGTTGGGAAGGATTGAAGATATACTTGGACTGTTGATGTGTACGGATGCTCAAAAGGTGTCCTGTGCTGCGTTCGTGCTACAAGAGGATGCACGAATATGGTGGAATTCTTACAAAGGCATGCGTCCAGCAAACGAGATAGCAACACTCACCTGGGAAGGATTTAAGCGGGTCATAAATGAAAAATATTGTCCACCGTCCTACCAAGTGAGAATGGAGACAGAGTTTTTCAATTTGAAACAGGGAGATATGAAAGTGGATGAGTACGAGCGGAAGTTCAGTCGTTTATCTCATTTTGCTCCGCATTTGGTCGACACTAAGGCTAAGAAGGTACAAAGATTTAGGCAGGGCCTTCGACCCGAGATTCGAAATGTGGTAGTTGGTCAGGAAATCACAACTCTGGTCAAACGTATGCTCGTGCTGAAGAAATTGAAAATAACATAGCTATGGATGCTCCAAAGCCAAAATTGACGGAATATTCAGGGAAGAGAAAATGGAATGGTGCAGGGTCAAGCAGAAACCCAGCTCCTAACAAACAAGGACGGGCTACAGGAGCTGAAATGCCCAGAGGAAATGAAAATCGACCAGATCGACCAGCTTGCAAGAATTGTGGTAAGAACCATAGTGGAGAGTGCTTAATGGGAAAGAACAAATGTTACTGGTGCAAGGAGGAGGGACATACTATTGCTAATTGCCCAAAGATGAATAATGCAAGGAGTGGAAACAGATCGCCACCCCGGATCAGGTGGCTGAGCTAGGATGTTTACTATGACCCGAGGAGAAGCTGATAAGCAACCAGGTACTATGACATGCATTCTTACAGTGTCAAATATTCCTGCCCTTGTTTTAGATACTGGAGCAACACATTCATTCATGTCTGCAAAGTTTCATTTATTATCTGGGGGAAATGGGATAAGGGTAGAAGAACCATTAATGATAAGTATTCCGTCTGACAAAATAGTAAGTACTTGCACGATGGTTAAAAATGCGAAAATTGATGTGAGCGGACATGATTTAGAAGTTGATTTATATGTGTTGGATATGAGAGACTTTGATGTTATTCTGGGGATGGATTGGCTTAGTAATTATCAAGCTGATATTAAGTGTCGTGAGAGAGAAGTGACTGTGCATCTACCTAGCAATGAAGAAGTGGTTTTCTTTGGGGTAAAATCTAAGACTGTGCCCCAAGTGATAAGTGCAATGAAGGCAATGAAGATGTTGAGGAAGAGTAATTATCAGGGTTATCTAGTCAACGTGATGGGAGACCAGAAACTAGAAGTGAATGTTGATGACGTACCAATTGTACAAGAATATCTGGATGTTTTCCCGGAGGACTTACCTGGAGTCCCACCTGCCAGACAAGTGGAGTTTACTATTGATCTAGTACCTGGAGTAGCACCGATATCGAAAGCACCTTATAGGATGGCACCGAAAGAGTTACAAGAGCTGAAGGTTCAGATACAAGGTCTCTTGGACTTGGGATTCATACGACCGAGTGTTTCACCATGGGGTGCACCTGTTTTATTCGTGAAGAAGAAGGATGGGACGTTAAGGATGTGCATTGACTATCGAGAGTTGAATCGACTCATGATTAAGAACAAGTACTCGTTGCCAAGAATTGAGGACTTGTTTGACCAATTGAGGGGAGCTGGGATATTTTCCAAGATTGATCTTCGATTAGGATATCATCAACTGAAGGTCAAGGAAAGTGATACTATGAAGACGACATTTAGAACTCGTTATGGCCACTACGAGTTTGTAATAATGCCTTTCGGACTGACTAATGCTCCTGCTGTGTTTATGGACTTGATTAACCGGGTATTTCATCCATTCTTAGATCGATTTTTCATAGTGTTCATTGATGACATTCTGGTTTACTCGAGAGATGATGCACAACACGAAGGAACATTTGAGGATTGTGTTAGAAACGCTTCGCAAGGAGAAATTGTACGCAAAGTTCAAGAAGTGTGAGTTTTGGTTGAAGCAAGTTGCCTTCCTTGGACATGTGATTACGACAAAAGGAGTTAAAGTTGATCCATCAAAAGTGGAAGCTGTTAATGATTGGCGCAGACCTACGAATGCACATGAGATTCGTAGTTTCTTGGGATTGACCGGTTATTATCAAAGATTTATTGAAGGGTTTTCAAGATTAGCTGCACCAATGATGCGTTTGACAAGAAAGGGAGAAAAGTACGAATGGAGTGAGAAGTGCGAGGAAAGTTTTCAAGAGATTAAGAGGCGACTTACATCAGCCCCAATTTTGACGATTCTAGATCCTACCAAGGAATTTGTGATCTACAGCGATGCTTCGAAACAAGGACTTGGTTGTGTTTTTATGCAAGGTGGAAAAGTCATTGCCTACGCCTCAAGGCAATTGAAGACTCATGAACTGAATTATCCAACTCACGATTTGGAGTTAGCTGTTGTTGTTCATGCGCTAAAGATATGGAGACACTATCTGTACGAAGGGAAGTGTGAGATCTACTCGGACCACAAAAGTCTAAAGTACATTTTCACACAAAAAGAGTTGAACATGAGGCAAAGACGATGGTTGGAGCTAGTGAAGGATTACAATTGTACCATACATTACCATCCAGGTAAAGCTAATGTGGTAGCCGATGCCCTTAGTCGGAAGACCAGAGGTGAGTTAAGTATGTTGACCAAGCAAGAATAGTTGATAAAGGAGTTTGCTGAAATGAAGATCGAGATGGTGTCGGCACCAAGAAGTGTTACAGTTTTAGCAAACCTTGTGGTCCAACAAAAGTTGAGGGACGTGATTAAGAAGGAGCAGTTCAAGGATGAGTTTTTGCAAAAGGTGAAGGAGCGCACTCTCAAAGGGGAAGATAAAAGTTTTGCAGTGGCTGATGATGGAGCTTTGTACTATGAAGGAAGAATTTGTGTGCCCGGAGATGTTGAGATTAAGAAGATAATATTTGAGGAAGCACATAATACACCTTATGCTGCTCATCCGGGTAGTACAAAGATGTACCATGACTTACGAAGAATATTCAGGTGGAGCGGAATGAAGAGGGACATTGCAGAGTATGTGGAAAGGTGTTTGATTTGCCAACAAGTAAAAGTGGAACATCAACGTCCCTCTGGATTAATACAACCACTTAACATCCCAGAGTGGAAGTGGGAACACATAACAATGGATTTTGTTACGGGACTGCCAAGAACGGTTAAAGGAAACAACACAGTTTGGGTTATTGTGGATCGTTTAACCAAATCTGCACATTTTCTTCCAGTGAAGACTACTTTTAAGATGGAGCAGTTTGCACAGACCTATATCCGGGAGATAGTGAGGCTACACGGAGTACCAGTTTCGATTGTGTCCGATAGAGATACGCGGTTTACGTCGGGATTTTGGAAAAGCTTACAGAAAGCTATGGGGACTAAGTTGAACTTCACTACGACTTATCATCCGCAATCTGATGGGCAATAAGAGAGAACGATTCAGACTTTGGAGGATAAGTTGAGAGCGTGTGTACTTGAGTTGGACAACAGTTGGGAGTATTATTTACCTTTGGTTGAGTTTGCTTATAATAATAGCTTTCAGTCGACCATTGGAATGGCCCCTTACGAGGCGTTATACGGGAGAAAGTGTCGCTCACCTTTGTATTGGGATGAGGTTGGAGAAAGAAATTTTCTAGGGCCCGAGATGTTGAAGGAAATAATTGAAGTGGTGGAGAATGTAAGAGAGAAGATCAAAGTGGCTCAAGATAGGCAGAAATCTCGAGAGAAATTAAGGCCGAGGTACATTTGAGATACTCGAAAGAGTTGGTGACTTAGCCTATCGACTAGCTTTACCTCCAGAATTTGTTGCGGTACATAATGTGTTTCACGTTTCCATGTTGAGGAAGTATGTTCATGATCCGGAGCATATCATCAATTATTCGACATTGGAATAAATCGGAGTTTGACCTATGAAGAGAAGCCGTTAGCTATTTTGGAGAGGAAAGTTCACAGATTAGGGAACAAAGATATTGCAATGATCAAGGTTCAGTGGGATCGTCACAGTGAGAATGAGGCGACTTGGGAACGTGAAGATGAAATACGTGCCAAGTATGCAAAATTATTTTGCCCATGGTACCTTTTAAATTTCGAGGACTAAATTTTCTTTAAGGGGGGTAGGATGTAACACCCAAGATTTTTCAATAACCATAGGTTATTAAAAAGAAATATATAAATTAATATTAATGTAAAAAAAAAAGGGGGGGGGGTAGATAATAAAATATATGCATTGCTTTCTCTGAGGGGTACACGGCTAAGCTTAACAGCTTATGCACATATATTTACTCGATTATTTACTTTTCTTTTATTTAAAATAATAAAATGCCTAGATAAGTTTTGGCCCCCAAATTCTCTAAGTTTGTTTTGGCTAACTATCTTTTTAAACATTCAAACCCACGTAGAAAGTGAAGGACTTTATCTAACTCTTAGCCCAAAAGTCTCAACAAATTTTTACTCCCTCATCCTATATTACACCCGGTCAGTTTTCACAAAGAAAATCACATAAAATTTTAAATCACAAAATTCTTCTTCCTTGAAAGATTGGAAACCAACGTTTTTCTTGGGGTCATCCATCGCTGAAATTCTCGTCTCTACCTTTAAGCAATCGGTATCCTCTTCTGTTGGGAGATGAATTTAATAAGAGTTTTGATTAAGATCCCAAAACCCCTGAGTATGACATGTTCAGGATAATCTTGATAGAATAGAATCAGGATCAGGTTTCAATAGATATTAGGATCCAGGGTTGTCTACACCATGTATAGTCAGCAAATATAGATCAGGGAAGTTTAATGTACTGAAGACTCAAAAGAATCCTGAAGATCCGAAGATCCTGAAGATCGTTTTGTACTGATCAAAAGGACCCTGAAAAAATGAAATAGTGTTATGTTCATTCCTATTACAAACAAACAGAATGTTAGAGGTTTGTGGACATTAAGGAACATATCAGATCAGAAAGGTCAACTAAAAAGAGCCGTTTTGCTTGTCTCTGTTCAAAGTAAGATTCCAACCAATGAGGAGGCAACATCAACCTACTTCACTGACACTGAAAGCGACATCTCACTGAAGATAATGTCAGGTCTGATATTCTCCAGTTCACAGAAATTAGTGATTGGCTACATGGCTGCATATTTCCTAAAACATGCAAGGGAGTGTTCAAACCCTAAAATAACCGTTCATCTAAAACCAGAAGAGGAAACCCTTGATGCAATCTCTTCCAACATATAGTTTTTCAAGAGTAACCTTTGGAGAAGTTGCCTATAAATACCAGTGGCCTTCTACATTGAAAGGTTACGGGAAATTACAGCAACTCAAGAGCTCATTCGTATTCTTGCAAATTGAAGCACTCGAAAAACCAAGAATTTCCTAAGTGTTTCACATTGGAGAGAGCTCATTACACTAAGCCTAGACTGATAAGTTATATCCTAAGCTTAGAGAGATATCCTAACCTTTGAATTTGTTCTTATTGTAAAGGATATCTCACCCTAGTTGGAAACCAACCCAAACCCAAACCATTTGAAAAGGTAGTTTGAGTGTGTGTTTTGTTGGTGAGTTAGAGTTGTAAAGAGTGAGTAAGCTGCAGGTTAGCCATCCAGAAAACTCTAGAGAAGAAGTTAGTAAGCTACTTGTGGTAGTCTGAAAACTTGTGTGTGTGATTGAGTTAGTAAGCTGCAGTGAGTCAGCCAGAAAACTCAAGGTAGAAAAGTGAGTAAGCTACAGTGAGTTAGCCTGAAAGCTTTAGGAAGTGTGTTAAGGAATTCCTCTGAAGATCAGAGAGAGTGGACGTAGGAGCTTGAGTCTATGAACCACTATAATTGATGTGTTGTTTGCTTTCTGTACTGCATTATATATGTTGCATGTTTTTCACTGAAAGCATATTTACTGATACTCAGTTGGAATAAATCCACTGAATGTGCATTAACTAATTCACAGCCTTAATAACTGATTTATTAAAGGAAGAAGATTTTTCAGCAAGTTAAAACAAGTATAAACTTAGGGCCAACCATTCCGCACTCTTGATTAGCTAGAACAGATAGTTATCAAACTGAACTATCTCTACTGAGTATTCAGTAAGATAATTATCTGATCCAAGCTTCTCAGGATCTCTGATAAACTCAGGATCAGTTGGGCTAATTTGAAGCTTCTGAAAGCTGCTCAGGATCACTGTCTTAGTAGACTTTGACTCAGGGTGATTTGTGCTTCTCAGGGCAAAATTATCAGGACAACCTGACCCTTCTGACCTCAGTGAAGAAAAAGTTTTAAAAATCACTGAACACGTGTATTCCCCCCCATACACGTGTGAGACTCGTTTTCACCGGGACCAACAAGTGGTATCAGAGCAGTGGTTCATTTTGACCACTTGCTTTGGTAGCCATAGTCTATTTGCTGAAAGACTTGGTGGTCTACTGAATAGATCTTTTGCTGATATCTTACAAGGCTAGTTCATCATGCCTTCTAAAAAACTTCATATGTTCTCTGTTGAGAGCTATGACCTATGGAGACTGAGAATGCAGGCTCATCTGTATTCTAAACATGAAAGAATGTGGAGAGTGGTTTCTGAAGGACCATTCAAATATACTGTTGTAAATCCCAGAATCACTGATACTGAGAGGAATGATCCCAGAGATGAATTTCCTAAGTCTGATGACCAACTTACTCCAGATGAGAGAAAGTTAGTCAACTTAGACTGCATTGCTAAAGATACTCTGTATAGCACTATTGATGATGGTGTTATGGGGATGATTTCTCATTGTGAAACTGCCAAAGAAATATGGGACACACTTGCTATCATGTGTCAAGGCACAGATCATATTAAAGAAAACAAACTTTCTGTTTCTATTGGAAAGTTTGACAGCTTTGAAATGGAAGATGGTGAATCCATTGACAAACTGGAAGTCAGATTCATTAGAATTATGAATGATCTGAGTGCTCTTGGGAAAAGATACCCACAGAGAGAAGTGGCACTGAAAATTCTTAGAGGACTATCTAAGAAATGGGATATACATGCTGTGGTGATTGAAAACACCAAGAATATTAATTCCATGCCATACCAACAAGTTTCCTCTGAACTGAAAGCTTATGAGTTTGTGATTGACAAGAAAACTAAGAAATCTGACAGCAAAGATGATTCTTCATCTAGCAAGAATGTGGCTTTCAGATCCAAAGAGAAATCCTGTAAAGCTAAAGAGTCTGAGAACTCACTTGCCAAAAATCAGGATGAGCAAGAGGATAAGCTAGTACTGATGGCAAGGAGGTTTGAAAGGCTAAATAGCAGATATGGAAAATATAAGAAATATTACAGGAACCACAGGTACAAGAACAGGAATAACTCAGAGGATGAGGACAGATCCACTGAGAAAAGAAGGACCACAAAGCTGAAGGTTCCTCATCCAGAAAGAAGGACTCCAAGACCAAGGAGGAAAGTGATCAGGATGATGATACCAACAGATGCTACAATTGCCAGAAGAAAGGTCACTTCCAATATGATTCTCCTGAGCTGAGTGCCAAAGAAAGAAAGGAGAGACAGGCCAAGAGAGACAAAAAATCTCTAGCAAGAAGGATATGATTGCTGAGGATGAAGAACAATCTGAAGAAGGATCCAACTCTCCAGATGAGATATTCTTAGATAGTGACAATGATGATGTCTGCCTTGTTGCTATGGAGGAGGTAAATTCTTCTATCTCTGTTGTTGCTCCTACACAAGCACCTGAGTTATCAAGTTCAACTGTAACCAGTAATTTTGACCTAATGGATTCTTTTGAGAATCTTATGAAGGACTATTCTGTGTTACAAGAACTGCTCACAGAAACTCAAGAGCAGAATAAGGAACTGACTGCTAAAAATCTGAAGTGGAAAGACTCTAAAAATGCTGAAATCACTTCTCAATTAATGGGAACTACTGATGAACTAGATGTTCTGAAAGTACAACTCTCAGAAATAGAGAAGGTGATAGATATCCTGAATGGAAAATTAGAGAAATCCACTGAAGAAAATCAGCTTATCAGAACTGAGTTCAATGACCTCTTTGAGAAGCATGAAACTCTAAAGAAAAGTGAGGATAGTGCGCAGAGAAAGTTAGCTCTATTGAATTCCGCATCTAAAGTAATAGATGAAATTCAGAGTTATCAAAGACTTGCAACTATAAAGGCTAGATTGGATATAATCCAGGGGGAACCTCACAAGGTCTTCTGAATGCTGCTTCAAGTAGCACTAAGACTATCTTTGTTAAACCAGTGGCATGTACTAATCTTCCTACTGAAGAACAACCCAGTGTTTTGGACAAGGGTAAAGGACCTATGGTTTCAGAAAAACTGAAGGTTCAGGGAAGAAAGCCCAAACCTCAGGAAAAGGCTAGAAAACCTGAACACTCAGTAGGAAATTTTTAGCCCAGTACTTCGAAGCCTCAGGCTAAGAATACCAACCTGAAGAGATCTGCACTGAACCATCAGAGGAATTTTCAGAAGAGAAACACTCAGCAGAGATATTCTCAACTAAAAAGACCAAGTCCTCAGATTACTGAAAGACCACAATTTCAGTACAGGCAACCTAAACCCCACTTGCCTAAGGGTAAAGGTTTCCTGAACCCAAGTCAGCAGAGACAGAAACCAGCTGCACCAAAGCCAAGGCATTGGAACAAGAGGCCTGAACCCAAGAAGAACTCTAAGGCTCATGTTCATGCTAAGGCTGGCACTTATACACAAGGTACTGCCAAGGCACCTAGGGTGGTGAATGTGTATGTAGATATTTATGGGAGAAAAATCAGTCACTCTAAAGTAATTAGAGTTGTCAGGCAGATTTGGGTTCCAAAAGGTACAGCTAACCTGGTAGGACCCTACACCAAATGGGTACCTAAGAACTGATCTATTTTTCAGGTGAAGGAAAAGGGCACTGAGCTGAATGAAGACAACATAGCCCTGATGAGTAGAAATGAATTGGCTCCTGCTGCATGGTATCTGGACACTGGATGTTCAAGACATATGACAGGATATAAGCAATTGCTCACTAACTATGTTGAGCAAAAAGGCCCACATATCACATTTGGAGAGAATTCCAAAGGACAGACTGAAGGATATGGAACTCTTGAAGTGGATTTTGTTCATATCCGTGGTGTTTCTTATGTGTCTGGTTTAAAGCATAACCTACTTTCTATCAGTCAATTTTGTGAGAAAGGATTCAGTGTTGAGTTCTCAAAGAACTTATGTTATGTGAAAGATAGTGGTTCACAACAAATATTACTGACTGGTACTAGAAAAGGAAATGTGTATCTTGCTTATTGGAGGCTATCTCCTAAAGATACATGTTTGGTTGCAAAAAGTTCCACTGATACCAGTTGGTTGTGGCACAAAAGACTGAATCACTTAAACTTCAAAACCCTGAACAAACTTGAAAGATTAGCACTTGTGAGGGGGTTACCAAATGAAGTGTTCAGTAAAGATCATGTGTGTGATGCTTGTCAGAAAGGGAAACAAATCAGAGCATCATTCAAAAGCAAAGTAGAAGTTTCTACTGATAGAATACTTCAACTGTTACATATGGATCTCTTTGGTCTAGTAAAACCTGTGAGCACGAATGGTAGAAAATATACACTTGTGGTAGTTGATGACTACTCTAGATATACATGGGTCATATTCTTACTCAGTAAGAAAGAGACTCAGACAAAACTGCCAGAACTACTGAAAAGACTCAGTACTGAAAAGAATCTGAGTGTGGTCAAAATCAGATCAGATAAAGGCACTGAATTTATCAACCATAATATATCTGATTATTGTGCAGCAAATGAAATAGCTCATGAAACATCAGCTGCAAGAACTCCACAACAGAATGGTGTTCCTGAAAGAAGAAATAGGACTCTGAAAGAAGCTGCAAGAACAATGATTACTGAAGCTGGCATTCCTAAAAAATTTTGGGCTGAAGCTATCAACACTGCATGCTACTCTCAGAACAGATCCATACTGACAAAGAATCACGGCAAAACACCTTATGAGATGTGGAATGAAAGGAAGCCTCTTGTTTCTTTCTTTCGTGTGTTTGGTTGCAAGTGTTTCATACACAATAATGGTAAAGATCAGTTGAAAACCTTTGATAGCAAAACTGATGAAGGGATATTCTTAGGATATTCTGAAGTCAGTAAAGCCTTCAGAGTTTACAACTGTAGGACTCTTATTGTGGAAGAAACACATCATGTTGTTTTTGATGAATCTACTTGTGTTCAGAAGAAACAGGAAAATGACTCAGGAGAACTGACCAAGAGAATCACCAGACTAAGCCTGAAAAAGAATGACAAAACTTCCTCTGAGCCCGAGAAGAAGAAGTTAATCACTTTCTATGAATGGAGTGAGTCAGACTCAGACAAAGAAGCTCAGGATGGAAATATTCAGGATGGTGAGACTCAGGATGGAAATTCTCCACTGAAGGAAAGCCAACACACTGAAGCTGACCCATCTGAACATACACCAGTTCAGACTCAAGTATGTAATGCCGATGAAGATGTGGTCACAGCTGAGGCAAACTCTAAATCTATCAACCAAGGGGGAACAAATGTCTCTGACAATATTCTAAATGGAATTTCCCCTGAGGAAGATGATTCACTTTCTCCTTTTCTGTTGTTCCCTGAATTTGATGAAATACCTGAACCTAACATTTCTGATGTTGAGGACACTACTGAAGGGGGAACATCCAGGAGAAGATGGTTGGATAGTCATCCTACAAGTCAGATTGTGGGTGATCTATCAGAAGGTGTTAAAACAAGAAGGTTCCATGGAGAAAGTGCTTTGTTCTGTTGCTTCCTATCTGAAAAAGAACCTACAAAGATTGAAGAAGCTCTTCAAGATTCATTCTGGATTAGTGCTATGCAAGAAGAACTGAATCAATTTACAAGATATGAAGTTTGGGAGCTGGTGGACAGACCTAAGAGGCATAATGTGATTGGAACCAAGTGGGTGTTCAAGAATAAGAGAGATGAGAACAACAACATTGTGAGAAACAAGGCAAGGCTAGTTGCACAAGGTTACTGACCATGGTTTTATCAAAGGAACTGTTGATAGGACTTTGTTCAGGATAGAAGATGGGGAAGATATCTTACTTGTTCAGATTTATGTAGATGACATCATTTTTGGATCTCCAAATCATCAGTTGTGTGAAAAGTTTTCTACACTGATGAAAGGAAAGTTTGAGATGTCAATGATGGGGGAGATGAATTTCTTTCTTGGACTTCAAGTGAAACAATCAAAGGAAAGAATTTTCATCAACCAAGCAAAGTACACCAGAGATCTTATTGCAAAGTATGGTGTACAGAATTGCAATGAAGTGAGAATTCCCATGAATACTAACTACAAGATGGATCCTCATCCTGAAGGCAAATCAGTAAGTCACACTGATTATAGAGGGATCATTGGATCATTGCTCTATCTCACAGCAAGTATGCCTGATATAACATTTGCTGTTGGGATATGTGCAAGATACCAAACTAATCCTAAGGCTAGTCACATGGAGGCTGCCAAAAAGATTCTTAACTATCTTAAAGACATTGTGAATAGAGGATTATGGTATCTAGCTGATGATAACCTTGAATTAACTGGTTATTCTGATGCTGATTATGGTGGATGTAGAATTGACAGGAAATCTACAACTGGAACTTGTCAAATTCTTGGAAGTAAACTGATATCATGGTTTTCAAAGAAACAGACCTCAGTAGCAACCAGTACTACTGAAGCTGAATACATGGCTGCAGGAAGCTGTTGTGCATAGATTCTTTGGCTCAGACAACAATTAAGGAATTATAAGATTATAGCCAATGAAGTACCTATATTTTGTGACAATAATAGTGCAATTGCTATTACACAAAATCCAGTATTGCACATCAGATGTAAGCATGTTGATATCAGACATCACTTCATCAGAGATCATGTTGAAAAGAAGGACATCAGAATGGAGAAAATTCATACTGATAAACAGAGAGCTGATATCTTGACTAAACCCTTGGCTGAATCAAAATTTCAGGAACTATTAGTTGAATTGGGAATGTTGGACCCAGGTGAATGAATTTCACTGAAGGGAGAAGTCCTTCAGGGGCATGTAGTTATTCAGGGGGAATAACTCAGGACAAAATTTCTCGCAGGATGGAAACTGAGACTCAGGACGAAATCTTGTCAGGATCAATATTCAGTAAGGTTTATGTATTCAAATAATCCTGAAGTTATATTGATACATGCATTAAATTCAGTAGCATTTATTTCACCAGGGATTACTCAGTAATCATTTGAAATAAATGACAAAAGGCCTGAATGTTTAAAGCGGGAATGGTTGTTAACCAGAAAAGACGAACAGTCGCCTCGATTTCCATGAAACGTCCATTTGTCAACCTATAAACTGCTACTTGCCTATTTTCTAGAAAATTAACCAAACATAACTATTTTCCCTCGAGATTTTCTTTAAATCTCAGACTAAATCTCAACCCTTTATCGTATCTTCGAGATTTAATCATGTTGGTCCCGATTTGTTGTAATGCATATAAAACAGGGGTGAGGGCAGAGTGATTCCAATTTCTCTCTTTTCTCTACTTTTAAGAACGATATGTGTTTTCCTTATAATCAAATGCATATGGCAAGTAAGAACATAAAGTAGTAAAGAACACACGATTTTATAGAGGTTCGGAGTCCAACTTCTACATCCACTCTTACCTTTTAGCAGGGGCACCTACTTAACCAACTGGACTTAGTTTAACGTGTTAGTCCAACACCCAACAGATGTTTACCGAGTTCACACTCAAACGGGACTTATCACCCTCACGGGATCGCCTACCCTCCCTTTCGGGATTGCTTAGATGTTTACCGAGTTCACACTCACCTACAAACTTAACCTATCAAACTGATTTGGGTAAGGTTTGTTTGGTTTCCAACTAGGGTGAGATTTTCCCTTACATTTGTTTGCCTCAATGCTAAGGATGGAAAAATCTCTCTAAGCTTAGGATATTACATTTGTGCTTAGATCTAGGGTAGAACACTCTTGAATATATGCGTGTATTTCTTGCTCAGTGTTCTATGGTGGGAATGCTTGAGTATATGGCTCTTGGCTCTGTAGTATCTTTTTCCACATTCTCCACACTGAATAATGAAGGAAGAACTTGTATTTATAGTGTGGATTTGAATGTTACCGTTGGATGGAGTCACATTCAAATCCATACTATTCTGTAGCTTTTTGCAGCTTCTTCAGGCTTGTTGTCTTCCTCTCATTGGTCCACGTCAGCTGAATCTAACGGCTATAATCTTCAGGATCATTCTGAGTCTTCAGGTTTCTCTGAGTCTCAGGATTCTTGATTCAGCAGACTTCTCTTGCCGGACCTTATCGTCGGATATCTTGACGACACTCGAGCTAACTGAGTTCAGCTCTTCTGACTTCAGACAATCTGACCCTCAGGTCACTAGCACTCAGGCTAACTGATCATCAGTAGCGTTCTGATTCTCAGTGAACATGACTTCAGATGACTTGTCTTCTGATGACTTCTCTTCTGATTTCTTCTCGCCTGATCTGGTATCGCATTTGGTTTTCGATATCGATTTCTTCTCGCTTTGATCGATCGGCTCACATGATCAGATTAGTATAGCATCAGGTCAGCATATCAATTTATCTGCATCAGATTAGTACATCAGGTTAGCATATCAGGTTAGCATATCAGGTTAGCTTATCTGATCTCGATCACATCTGATCTCGATCAGTCTCATCTGCTTCTCTTCTGATCTACAACCTCCTCTTCTGATCTGGTTATCTGATCAGCTGGCTTAGCTTTTCTTTTCTTCTAATTTTGCTCAGCTCATCCGTTAACTCCAAAACTCATCTGATCTCGATCAGTCTTGTCTGCAGCCTCGTCTGATCTCGATCATCTTCTTCTGATTTTGTGAGTTCCCCCTCAACTTGTTCTCTCGTTCCCCCTCAACTTGTTCTCTCGTTCCCCCTCAACTTGTTATTTGTAGATTAGCTTCAAAAACACAAGTTGATAATGTTTTGGCATAATTCATAAAAACTAAAATATCCCAACAATTTCCCCCTTTTTGATAATGACGCCAAAACATTAAAGTATATGCATTTATACAGAGATCGGGTTTTTGTTTTAAAATGATCAGTTCAGGTTGTCACATTGAAAATAGTGAACTTTTAAACTCCCGATCTGATACCAATTGTTGGTATCAGTACAGAAACGGGTTTTAAAATAGATCAGTTCAGATGGTCACATTGAAAATAGTGAACTTTTAAACTCCCGCTCTGATACCAATGGTTGGTCCCGATTTGAAAACCCATGTGTGCATTAAGTACCAATTGTAATGCATATAAAATAGGGGTGAGGGCAGAGTGATTCCAATTGTTCTCTTTTCTCAGCTTTTAAGAACGATGTGTGTTTTGCTTATAATCAAATGCATATGGGAAGTAAGAACATAAAGCAGTAAAGAACACACGATTTTATAGTAGTTCGGAGTCCAACTCCTACATCCACTCTTCCCTTTCAGCAGGGGCACCTACTTAACCAACTGGACTTAGTTTAACGTGTTAGTCCAACACCCAACATATGTTTACCGAGTTCACACTCAAACGGGACTTATCACCCTCACGGGATCGCCTACCCTCCCTTTCAGGATTGCTTAGATGTTTACCAAGTTCACACTCACCTACAAACTTAACCTATCAAACTGATTTGGGTAAGGTTTGTTTGGTTTCCAACTAGGGTGAGATTTTCCCTTACATTTGTTTAGCCTCAATGCTAAGGATGGAAAAATCTCTCTAAGCTTAGGATATTACATTTGTTCTTAGATCTAGGGTAGAACACTCTTGAACATATGCATGTATTTCTTGCTCAGTGTTCTATGGTGGGAATGCTTGAGTATATGGCTCTTGGCTCAGTAAGATTTTTTCCACATTCTCCACAATTTGAATAATGAAGGAAGAACTTGTATTTATAGTGTGGATTTGAATGTTACCGTTGGATGGAGTCACATTCAAATCCATACTATTCTGTAGCTTTTTGTAGCTTCTTCAGGCTTGTTGTCTTCCTCTCATTGGTCCACGTCAGCGAAATCTAACGGCTATAATCTTCAGGATAATTAAGTCTTGAGTTTCTCTGAGTCTCGGGATTCTTGATTCAAATAGACTTCTCTTGGCCGGACCTTATCGTCGGGTATCTTGACACTTTCGGGCTAACTCGAGTTCACTCTTGACTTCGATACAATCGACCTTCAGTCACTAGCACTTTCAACTAACTGATCATTAGTAGCGTTCTGATTCTCAGTGAACATGACTTCAGATGACTTGTTTTTCGATGACTTCTCTTGATTTCTTCTACTTTGATCGATCGGCTCACATGATCGGATCGATATAACTATCGAACCAAGATATCAGTTTATCTGCATCAGATTAGTACATCAGGTTAGCATATCAGGTTAGCTTATCTGATCTCGATCAGTCTCACCTGCTCCTCTTCTGATCTGCAACCTCCTCTTCTGATCTGGTCATCTGATCAGCTGGTTTAGCTTTTCTTTTCTTCTAATTTTGCTCAGCTCATCAGTTAACTCCGGAACTCATCTTACTCATCTGATCTCAATCAGTCTCATCTGCAGCCTCGTCTGATCTCGATCATCTTCTTCTGATTTCATGAGTTCCCCCTCAACTTGTTCTCTCGTTCCCCCTCAACTTGTTATCTGTAGATTAGCTTCAAAAACACAAGTTGATAATGTTTTGGCATAATTCATCAAAACTAAAATATCCCAACAAATCACAACCGTTGATCTTTATTTCACAGATCATATATAAGCCAGACTTTAACCCTCAATTGTTTATTTCTCACATTTAAACGATCAAAATTCCCAAAACTCTAAAACCTTCAAATCTTCAAAACTTCAAAATCCCAAAACTCTCAAAATACTCTACCCGGAAATCGTCTCAACAATGGAATTCCCAAATTACTCAATGATCAAAGTTCTCGCGGAAACAGAAAAGTCGTACTTCGAACATGTAGTAGCCATGATCGATAACAAGGCTACTCAGGTAGAGGAAGAGGCTCTAAACATGTTGCGGATGGCTCAATTGACACGATTGGTGAGCAATATGCCAGAATTAGAACTCACAGGAGGTATTGCAGTTCGTGATCAATCTAAGTCAAGGAGATGACGGTGGACTGGTGTCGCAGTTGAGCTTCGGCACTTTCGCAAAATCTAGGACAGAGGTGGTTCGCATTATTAAGGTATCTCTAACCTTAGAAGATATAAATTCTGCTTTTGAATTAAATGATAATGGAGAGGATCCTGCTCAATATATGGTGGGACGAGAGCAAGAGATTTTGGATAGATTTGCGGAAACTAAGGCAGAACTAAAAGGTGCATTGCACAAACGTTGTTTAAAACCCAAATACCGTGTTTTAATCGACATTGTTGCAAAATGCTTGATGAGCACATCGGGAAGTCTAGAACAGGTGAGCAGAAACAAGCTAAGGCTTATGGCTGCAATAGAGGATTCACCCGCTGTAGATTTCGACTGGCTCAAATTCCTGGTGAACTGCATCCTTCTTCAGACTGAGAAACTGAGGTATGCTAAAGGCGCATTCACCAAGAATGGGAAAGTGTTGTTTGGAACAAAGATTAGCTTTCTAATAGAAACTCTATCCCGAGAAGAAATGTTCTTAATGGGAGGTGTTGAGTTTTCAAGGACTCGCATCATGTTCAGAAAGCCAAAAGTCCAGAAAAAGAAGGCAATAAGCCAAAGCTCGACGGTTCAGGAGGAACCTGAGGATCAAGAAGAATCTAGTACTGATCAGGATGATGTGGTGATTGCTGATATTGTTCAAAAATCAGTCAGGATAACACCAGCAAAACATCCTGACGCTTCAGGACAGAACAAACAGAAGAAGAAATCCCTGGATTTACTCAAGGTAAAAAGAGAAACTGGTGATAAGCTGAAGACTAAGGCACTGGCACCTCAAAAGAGGAAAATACTTTAAACTATTGCAGAGAAAGAGGCCAGTGATGCAGAAGATGTTCAAACTGAGACTCAGCAAGGAATTAAGTCCCCACTTCAAGTGCTTGCTCAAGTAGTGAAACATGTTCAAGAGCAGGACACTGAGGAAAATGTATTCTCAGAGGTACTTGAAACCTCCCTGAGCACTGATAAAATATCTCAGGAGATTTTTAAGGGACCTCAGGAACAGACAGATTCTCAGGATATGCTGAGTTTTGATACTCTCCTGAAAGAACCATTCCTTGATCCTACAACACTACAAATCGTTCAGTCCGAGTCAGATATTCCAGAGAGCCCTGAATTGAGGAAAGGAGAAGCAAAAGAAACAGAATGGCAGAGCAAGGGGGAACGGTTCATCTTGGACAGATACCCTGAACTGAATGCTTATCCTAACCTCCAGGATGTTTTCTTCAGGCTCAGGACAACGGTTTATATTCTGAACCAGACGCTCCCAGAAATGCTGAACATAGCCTCCTTCAGAGGAGAAGAATGGTGGAGTGCTAAGACTGCTGCTCTGACAGAATTCTCAGGGTTCAGAAAGACCAAGCTCATAATGAAAGTTGCTGATTTTGATGAGCTAGTGAAGAGAAAGATAGCTGAGAAGAAGAATGCTGAAACTGGTGAATCCAGTTCTCCAAATCAGGAAGGAGATAAGGATCAGGGTGGGGAAGGTGAAAAACAAGCTGAAAAGGAGAAACCAGCTGAGAAAGAACAAAGCTTCGAAAAGTCGCCAGATCACTGCCTCGATGAGACTTTGACTTCGTATGATTTGTGCTTCTCAGGGCAAAATTATCAGGACAACCTGACCCTTCTGACCTCAGTGAAGAAAAAGTTTTAAAAATCACTGAACACGTGTATTCCCCCCCATACATGTGTGAGACTCGTTTGCACCGGGACCAACATCTTCTACTTTTTATTTATTTATTTATTTTTTCCAAATTTTAATGGTGTCGATCAAAATTTTTGAGCTATACCTTATTGTTCAAAGGCCAATGGTTTTTTTTTATTGTAGCTACTGATTTTGAAAGTGTGTACCAAACTACTCTTTTCACATGAAATAATGAAATATTTTACACGCTCTCTACTGATATTTTATTAGCAAAAATAGTTACGTTTTGAAGTATTAATTAACGTCTCTTCTGAAAATTGGTACACGTGAATGTGATATACATAAGAGCTTGGTGATACCTCTATTTCTTACATCATTAGTTTCCAAAATCCAAAGGCACGTTCGCATGGCATGTTATTAAAAAGAAATAAAGACTCTCCACTACATATTTTGAGTGAAAAGTACTCTAAGATACAAAAGAAAAATATAGTGACACTTCACTACAAAATATACCAATTTTGCCCCTCTCTACATTTTGTGTGTATATATTATTTTTAAAGTACAACTGGTCCCCACCCCAAATCCCCCTAAAATCGATACACACAAAAATAAAACAACCCCTCACCTCACCCATTTCATCTTCAGCATCAAGCAGACCCCCCCTCCCCCGCCAAAAAAAAGCCACTTTCCCACTTATCTGACAGTGCCGCCGAATTTAGAGACATGTAAACACGTAATACATGCGCAACAGAAATTAAAGTTCACCAACAACGAACAGTTAATTGCATAATTAAATACGAGTAAAAGTAAACAGAATTCTTACAGCAATTCGTACACGGATTTCTCAACTATGGTATCCACGTAACAGTAGTTTACTAATTTGCACAGATCTGCCATCGTTGAATCTCCGAGATAAATTTGCTAGAAAAATTCTAACTTAGAGATTTTATGGAGAACATATGAACTCACGTATTATGAATTCCCAAGAGCTCAATTAGGAGAGACCCATCTTAAATCTTAAGCTAACTTTTATTAGGAAAAATCCCTAATAAAATAAATCTCTTAGATTTATTTCCCACATATAAATCTCTACGAATTTAAATTCCATATATGACAAATCTCTACGATTTATTTTCATATATATTAAATCCTATAATAATATTTCAAATATTATTATTGGAAATTCTTATTTAATTAAATCCAATTTAATTAAACATTAATAATAATTAATTCCAAATTAACCTATTATTAATTACTTCTCCATAAATTAAATATTAAATCTAATTTAACATTTAATCAACCAACTATAATTAGTACACAACCATTACTTGTTGTGTGAACCATAGGCCCTCATATATCGAGCGATTAGTCAAACTAACGGTCTTAATTGAACACTAGACAATAAATCAGACATTCTCAATATATGAGGTACGTTGCGAGGAAATGTGCAACTACCTGTAACTGAAACATGGGCTATTAGGATTTCCTCCTTTCATTCGCGAATACTCGATTAAGTCTTGAACATGATGAAGTGTCTATTCAAATAACTTAATCAATTTATCTCTAATCACTAATTGATCACTTATGTCACACTTAGCCACAAAGTCTAAGTTGACGTGCATCGGCCGATGACTTTGATCCAATTATGATGAGAAGATGAGTATTCTCTCTAAATCCACATTGAGGAATGAATCTTATTCTTGGCTCAACTACCACGCACATGCACTTCGTGATGAGCCCAATCCAAGCCATATCTACCTATAGACGGGTGCAAGCGTCAGTCATGGTCAAAGTTCATCACTCCACACATGTCGTGCGTATTGACCTCAAGTCAAAGGAGTATCACATCGCTCCCACTAACCGAGACACCCGTAGACACATATAGTGGAAATACATCAAACGGTTTCTCTAATGGGTATACCAATACCCTCTAAGGTATTTATGCATCCATCATGAGATACCTAGTATCTCGCAGTAAGTGAGATCTTACTACACTCTCAAAGAGTATGATGCAGATCGCACACCAATCTCCATTGTATCATCAATATCTCATTCTTGATGATCCTCGATTGGGGCCATTTGAGAATCATGCTTAGGTCATCTTAGTTCTCACATACTCAATGACATCAGTGACTCAAGGGAACACTTGTATGAATAAATGCAAACAATCAAACATAATATTCAAACAAGTGTATTGCCACACATTAATATTAAATGAACTATAATATTAAATCAAACTGAATATTATTGAGTATTTTGTCCTTACAATAGATTTTCTCTAGGACACTAACACTAACACGCCGCCCCCCACCCTAACCAACAAAATAATTTCATCCTGACGTCCCCCCTCCCAAACAAATTGATTTCGTCTCGGTGGCCCTTCCACACAGGTTTCGTCCAGAGCCGCGCACCCAAGGTGTTAAACGATGGCGAGCCAAAAATGGCGATGGATCTACGCGGCGGATATGGCCTGGTTCCACCGTCGCCGGCTAGTTGCGGCGATGGTGGTGGTGGGATAAAATAGAATGGTTTCAAAGATCTTGTGGCGGCGACGGATTTGTCACTCCCCAACATTGATTTTGTGGAATCCTACTCTATAAAATCAAATATCTTGCCAAATTTGGTACTTGTTTTGGGCATTTAATTTGAATAGAATGGTTTCTCTTATGTATTATTGGATCTTTTAGTATCAATTTTATTTTGTTTCAGATGCTTTGATGTAATAATGGATTTGGTAATACATATGAGTGAAACGTATATGTGTATACACTAAAAGGATTAAGTGGAAATTAGAGAGAAGTGGGGCTGGATATCACCCAGTTTCCTTCTTTTTTTTTTTTTTTGGAAATATGCTTTTTTGGAAATTAGAGTTTGGTTTTGATGAACTGGATTGATGGGTAACTATGTGTAGTATTCTTGATTTTGTGTATGTATTTTTTTTTGTTTAATTTGTAATTAAGTGTTTATTTTTAAGATTAGGGTTTCTGTTTAAATAAGGGCCCAAAATACAATTTTTTTTTTAAAATGCACTCCAAAATTAGCCCAAAATATATATTTTTTTAAGAAGGCACTCCAAAAATTGCCTAGAAGTACACAAAATACAAAAAAATGCACTCCAAAAATTGTGTAGAAGTACAAAAAATACAAAAAAATGCACTCCAAAATTGGCTCACAAGTGCATAAATTTAAAAAAATGCACTCTAAAAATTGCCTAGAAGTACATAAAATACAAAAAAATGCACTTCCAAATTAGCCCAGAAGTGCATAAATTTAAAAAAATTATTTTCTGAAAATTGCATATTTTTTGGACTTCAAAATACAATTTTTTAAAAATTGATCCAAAATACAATTTAAAAAAAAATGCACCATAAAACTGATCGAAAAGTGCATAAATTTAAAATTACTAAATCACTAAAATTATTATGGTGCTGAAATTCAAAATTTTGTATTAATAAATAATTTAATTAATTCAGTAAATTAAAAAATTTGGACTTTTAAAATTTTAAAATATAAAAAGTTAAAATGAGTCAGAAGTGCAGAAAACTAGGCAGAAAGACAACTTAGACTTTTTGACCACTTTTTTGTACCTTAGAGTCACTTTATTTTTGTTATGTACCTTAGAGTTATTTTGTTAGTGACTTTGTAGTGGAGAGTCACTCCCCCTAAAAAAATCCATGCAAAAAAATTCTTTATCGATTTGGTAGTCAATTTCAATTAATTCAAAGTTATCTGCTTAATACTTTTTTTTTTTTAAATGAACCAAGCTATTGTATATTTTATGTACTTATTCATATAGACCCATAATACAAGTATATACATTTACTCAATATCAATATTAATGAATCTGCATCCGAATATTTTATATATGTATCATTAAATTTTATATTAAGTTACTAATTAGTCAATATACAGAAGTATAATAATCCTAAAATAATTTATTTAATTATGTTAGGTGACGAGGATTTTACGCATTAATTCAATTTACGTGGTTACGAGGATAATCAAGACTTGAGATGAGATTTTTACTTGCTTTGTTATCTTTGAATATTCATGTGAATTTAATTGTTTCTTGCTACATGTTTTACGTGGATATGTTATAATGAATTATTTGGTTACTCGATGGAAAAGATCGTTGTAACTTGAGGGGACTTCGGTCCAGGATGGAAAAGATCCTTGGGGGCAACTCCACCGTATACAAATTGGCCAATACGACTCAGGATGGAAAAGATCCTTGACTCGTTATATTGATTATGATGCATGTTATGTGAGTTTATGATTTTATGTATGTGTTATATTTGATTATAACATTGTGAGGGAATCCCACTGAGCTAGCTAATTGTTTTGTTCATCCCAATCCATAACATTTTGCAGGGTAGTTATGGAGTGCGGTGGAGGGTCGTGGATTGCCTCGAGACATCATTTATCATTTTCTTAAGCACATTATTTCATTGCATAACTCTTATTTCATTTGAATATTGAGGATTTAGTTTGACGTTATTTTTAGTAGTATTGGAATACTTTATTTTATTTTGAAGGTCCATATTTAGCACTGAGAAAGTTTATCAGATTTTCTAATGGTTAAGTTATATTCTTTGGAAATGTTTTGAATTTAATTGCTTTCGCTGCAAACATTGGAAAATTTAAAGTGCATTATTTTTATTTAGTTATGAAAATTTTGAATTTTTGTCTACTTAAAATGCCTTTAGAAGCTTATGAAAAATTGGGTCGTGACATACGTCAACTTAGACTTTTTGGCATACATGATCAATTAGTGATTAGAGATAATATGATTAAGTTATTTGAATAGACACTTCATCATGTTCAAGACTTAATCGAGTATTCGCAATGAAAGGAGGAAATCCTAATAGCCCATGTTTCAGTTACAGGTAGTTGCACGTTTCTCGCAACGTACCTCATATATTTAGAATGTCTGATTTATTATCTAGGGTTCAATTAAGACCGTTAGTTTGACTAATCGCTCGATAGATGAGGGCCTATGAGTCACATAACAAGTAGTTCCCTTTTACGGATTATAGTTGGTTGATTAAATGTTAAATTAGATTTAATATTTAATTTATGGAGAATTAATTAATAATAGATTAATTTGTAATTAATTATTATTAATGTTTAATTAAATTGGATTTAATTAAATAGGATTCCCAATAATAATATATGGAATATTATTATAGTATTTAATATATATGGAATCAAATCCGTAGAGATTTGATATACATGGGAATTAAATCCATAGAAATTTTATATATGGGAAATAAATCTAAGAGAATTATTTTATAAGATTAGGGATATTATTTCCTAATCAGGTTAGCTTAAGATTTAAGCTGGACCTTTCCTATATATATGAACTCTTGAGAATTTACAAACAACGTTAATTCATATTTCTCCATAAAATCTAGAATATGAATTTTCCTAGCAAATTCCGTCTCAGATTCAACGCTGGCAAATCTGTGCAAGTCTGTGAACGGGGATTACGTGGATACCATAGTAGAGAAATATGCGTACGATTTACTGTAAGATTTCTCTTTATGTTTTACGTATTCAATTATGCAATTACGTGTTCGTTGTTGGTGAACTATTTATTTCCGCTGCGCATGTATTCGTGTTTACGTGCCTCTAAATTCCAACACCAACATCTCAAAACAGTTTAAATAAGGTTACTTTGAGTGCGATCGGCATATTTAAACACATTCAAGTAGGCTACAATCATGACAGTTACAAACCTTTAATTCAAAATTAATAGTTGGCTCCCACTTGACCATATAAAATTGACAGGGGCTCCGTTGGGGAGTAAGTTAATATCAATTTTATACCTAAGTAATAATCATAATTAAATACAGGATTATTATTTCATTTTGAGCAAGCCACTCGTTGGGAGGATCAATACTGCCACTAGTAATAATCCACAATCATCCTTTCGAAATTTATTCATGTGAAAGTTGTCTTTTGACTCATCCGTTGGGGAAAATCACCGAAAGATCTCACAAATAAATAAATTATGGAGTCAAAATTAATTCAATTTTATTATCCTGAATAAAATTTTGAATTAATTATTTTAAAATATACTTAGTAATTTTGATAGTTAAGGTTTTTCAACAAATTCCCATGCAAATACATTTAAACAAATTAAATAGAAGCACAAAAAAAAAATTAAACATCCATCAAAACAAAATAAACACATATTGGGCAAATATATCAAACTGTCATGGTTTAATTTCTTGTTGTCTTGATCTTGAGAAATCTTCTGTCTTGAAAGTCTCCCACTTGTTCGTCTCGAAAAAAAATTCCGCCCCGCCACACCCGGACGAAACAGCTCTAGGGCTGCCCCATCCGCACGGCGTCCAGCGCTTGGTCGCATCGACCAGCACGCAGCACGGGATACGCACCTGTATCCCAGCCAGCCGTGTCGACTAGCATCTGCGCACGGTCCTCGACAGCATTGCGCGCACCTGCGCGCGCTAGCGCGTGCGCCCGCGCTCGTCCGCCCGCACTCGCATCTGTGCATCTCCGCGTGCGCACTTGCGCGCAGATGCGCATCCGCCCGTGCCCGTCCGCCTGTGCTTTCCCGCGCGCATTCGCTCATGGGTGCTTCTTGTCCATTCGAGTTTGGCTAACACGCGCACGGGCACGTACTGGCCTAAACCAGCGTGTGTCGTGCCTCACCCCAGCCCCACCCCATGCGCGACCGCCTAGTGCAGCGCGTGGTCGCTTGGCCTTCGACCTAGCCTGCGCGCACACCTTGACACGTGTACGTCCGGGTGCTCGGTCGTTCTTCTCTCCGTCTTCAATTCTCCATCCTTTGTCTCGATCCGATTACAATTTATTTAACGAAATAAATAAACCTACTATCTAGACTAGTCTATAACATTGAACAAATCAAATAACTTAATCTACCCGTGGATTTTCTCACGGAGTAAAACAAATTCGAACGAATCGAATTAAAAATACCACATTCATACGAATTAAATAAAACACATTAAATAGTCATGACAATTGGATACCTGCAAAAGAGATCTAGCAATTCTACTATCAAATTTCAATATTTAATGACCAACAATTTAAATTACAGAGCCTGAAACTGAAGCTCTCATACCAGTTGTTGGGAAATAGTGTGCCCGGATCTATTCGAGGTGTAATTTAAATACAAATTTAAATGAACAATTATTACTAGCATGAAATAATCCTATTAATTCAAATAATAATCACAACAACAAACATGCGTACAAGTAAATTCATGTAAAGTCCTACACATGCGGAACTAGGAGTTTACACGAATCTTACCCTCGTAGAGACAACCGTTGAGACAATGCAGTGGCGGAGCCAAGATTTTCGTCTAGGGGGGCCCAATTAAGACTAAATTTTGTATGCATCAAGTGCATCGTGCACTTCATAGTGTTGGGATTGTTGGAGCCTGAGTGGAACGGGGTTGCAGTGCACGGGAGACGCTCGACCAGTGCTCGAGGTCGAGCACTATTGCTCGGTCGAGCGCCCCCCCTTTCCAGCGCATTGAAGGCGCTCGAGCAAGGTAGCAGGTCGAGCAGAACCGCTCGACCAAAGCCCCAGGTCGAGCGGTTCCGCAGCTCTGTGCGCGAATTAGGGCTTCGGCTCAAGTCTTTGTTTAAATACTTTTGACTCATTGTATTTACCTCTTGTACGAAAAACACACAAAAATAGTGAATCTCCTGGCTTGGTAGTGCCCCCAGATGTAGTCATTCCTGACGAACTGGGTAACCAAATTGTTTGTTCCTTAATTCGTTGTTCCATTATTTTCTCCTATAATTGCTTGCTTTAATTCCTAACAACTGGTATCAGAGCATCGGGTTAAAGGGATCTGTTGGGAGCAATTATGATGGCTGAAGGTAAATCGCCTGTTGAGAAGTTTGATGGAACGAATTTTGGATTCTGGAAATTGCAGATCGAAGATTACCTGTACGGTAAAGATCTGTATCAACCGTTGGGTGAAAAACCTGAAGAGATGAAGGACGACGAGTGGAAGTTGCTGGATAGGAAGGCGATGAGTGTGGTTCGTCTGTCGTTATCCAGGAACGTCGCCCTACATACGGTGAAAGCATAAACCACAAAGGAGATGCTGGAGATATTGACTGAGATGTATGAAAAACAGTCTGCAGCGAACAAGGTTCATGTTGGTCCCGGTGAAAAACCCACGAAATACGAAAAAATCATGTAATGCATATAAAACAGGGGTGAAGGAATAGTGATTCCAAATTTTTTGCTTTTAAATCTATGATGTGTTTTGCTTATGATTGAATGCATATGATAAGTAAGAACATAAAGCAATAAAGAACACATCAAAGTATAGTGGTTCGGAGACTCAAGCTCCTACGTCCACTCTCCCTTATCCTAGGGAAATTCCTTCAAACGGGAATTATCTCCCTCCACGGGATTGTCTACAGATATTTAACGTGCTCTCACTCAAACTGGACTTATCACCCTCTCGGGCTCGCCTCGGGACTTATCACCCTCCACGGGATTGCCTACAAGCTTTCTGACTGTCTAAAACAGTTTACTCACTTCTTCTCTAGAGCTTTCTGGCTGACTCAACTGAAGCTTACTAACTCTTTACAACTCCAACAATCACACACAAACTACCTAACAATAGGGTTTGGGTTTGGTTGGTGTCTCCAACTAGGTTGAGATTTTCCCTTACAATGGTTTAGCCTTTATGCTAAGGTTGAGAAAATCTCTCTAAGCTTAGGATATATCGTGGGTTGCTTAGATTGGGTTTAAGAACACTCATGGATGTATTTGTATGTCTACAGACTTGTGTTCTATGGTGGGAATGCTTGAGTATATGGGTCTTGGCTCTATAGCATCTTTTTCCACATTCTCCACACTTAATTTGATGGAAGATCTTGTATTTATAGTGTGGATTTGAATGTTACCGTTGGAGAGAATCACATTCAAATCCATACTATTCTGTAAGTTCTGCATCTTTTTCAGGCTGGTGGTCTTCCTCTCATTGGTCCACGTCAGCTGAATCTAACGGTTATATCCTTCAGGATCTTCTGAGTCTTCAGGTTTCTCTGAGTCTTCAGGATTCTTCCGAGTCTTCAGGATTCTTGATTCAGCAGACTTCTCTTCAGCGGACCTTGTCTGATCAGGTATACTGACACTCAGGCTAACTGAGTTCAGCTCTTCTGACTTCAGACATCCTGACCCTCAGGTCACTTTTACTCACTGACCCTCAGGTCACTTAACTCAGGCTATCTGATTTCTTCTTGCCTGATCTGATCAGCTCGACTGATCAGATTAACACATCTTCAGGTCAACATATCAGGATAGCATCAGGTCAGCATATCAGTTTAGCACATCTGATCTCAATCACGTCTGATCTCGATTAGTCTCATCTGTTCTTCTTCTGATCAGCAACCTCCTTTTCTGATCTGGTCTTCTGATCATCAGATCAGCTTATCTTTTCTGGTCATCTGATTAGGTCACTTCTGATCATCTGATCTTCTGATCTCAGGTCCATCTGATCAGGTAACTTCTGATTCTTCTGATCAGCTGGCTTAGCTTTTCTTTTCTTCTGATTTTGCTCAGCTCATCAGTTAACTCCGGAACTCATCTTACCCATCTGATCTTGATCAGTCTCATCTGCAGCCTCTTCTTCGATCACCTACTTCTAATTCCGTGAGTTCCCCCTTAACTTGTTCTTCGTTCACCCTCAACTTGTTATATGTAAATTAGCTTGAATAACACAAGTTGATAATGTTTTGGCATAATTCATCAAAACTAAAATATCCCAATAGTTCATCTGATGCGGAGGTTATTCAACCTGAGGATGGCAGAGGATACTGTGGTAGCCAACCATCTCAACGAGTTCAATACGATCATAGCCCAATTGAGCTCGGTTGAGATTGATTTTGATGATGAGGTTCAAGCCCTTATTTTGTTGTCTTCTTTACCAGAAAGTTGGAGTGGGACGGTAACAGCTGTTAGTGCTTCAGCAGGTAAAGTGAAACTGAAATTTGATGAGGTTAGGGATCTGGTCATGAGCGAAGAAATTCGCAGGAAAGAGTTGGGTGTGGCCACAGGATCATCCTTGAGTGCGGGAAACAGAGGCAGATCTGAATCCAAGGGGAAGCCAAATCGGGGTAGATCAAAGTCAAGTGGCAAAGATAAGCCCAAGAAGGATAAGAGTCAAGTTGAGTGTTACAATTGTCATGAACTTGGTCATTACAAAAGGGAGTGCAAGGCTCAAGCTAAGGCACAAGGGAATGCACCAAAGAAGAATGACAACTCAGCCAATGTTGCCACTGATGAGGACTCAGATGCATTGATTCTGAGTGTAAGCAGTCCATTGGAGTCGTGGGTGTAGATTCTGGAGCATCGTTTCATTCGTGCAGCAGTGCTGACGTAATGGAGTACACTTCCTGGAACTTTGGGAAGGTTTATCTAGCTGATGATGAGCCTCTAGAAATCAAAGGGAAGGGGAATATTCGGATTATGACACCAAATGAGACTGTGTTACAATTGAAAGATGTGAGACATATTCCTGGTTTGAAGAGGAATTTGATCTCAGTTGGGCAGCTTGATGATGAGGGCTACAAGGTGACTTTTGGGTGTAACATGTGGAAAATATCCAAAGGTGTCATGGTAGTGGCTCGAGAAAAGAAAGAGGGAATGTTGTATATGACAGGCAACACCCGGGATAACATTGCTCTTGCAAGTGGAAAAGGGAATGCAGATTTGTGGCATTGTCGTCTGTTGGGGAATGATTCGCACAGATCTATTCGGGGTGAATATTTAAATACAAATTTAATTCATTAATTATTACTAGCATGAATTAATCCTATATTAATTCAAATAATAATTGCAACAACATATCATGCATATAAAAAGCCACGTAAAACCTACGCATGCGGAATCTACGGGTTTACGTGAACGTACCTCTCGGGATGGCAAAGTGACTTGATTGGACGGACTAACCAAAAGGACTTCCCAAGTATTCCCTTAGCCCATGCTCGACAATCCGGTGGAAGGATACTCGCGAACAATTAACAAAAGGAAAAAATAAACTTTGTTGCACCACTTTTGTGGATTTGCTAATATTTCCAGCACATGGAATTGTACTTGGGAATGAACTAATCATCCCCTATTTATAGGAGAGGGGTGAACAAAATTTTTAGTGAATTTTCAATGTGGGATAAGACTTTTCTTGGTCACCAAGAAATCTTGAATATATCCCATATATTCTCTTTCCCATAATTAAAATATTCCACAAAAATCCCACCTCCTCATATATGGACATAATTTTCGAAAATTACTTAAGCAAGAATCCAAGATTTGGATCTTCTTGAATTTATGAGATATTCTTGTATTTCAAGAAATACATATCTTCCATAATATCTTTTCAAGAAAATCAAGAAAATCTTTCTTGCCCATAATATTCAAAAATTTCGAAAATCTCACCATGAATAACCAAGTGGGAGATTTCTTGAATTTAATGAGATAATCTTGTATTCCAAGAATACATATCTTCATTCCATAACAAAATTCAAAGAAAATCTTTCTCCCTCTTTTATTCATAATTTTCGAAAATAATGAGGAAATATAAGCAACAATATTTATTTTATTTTAATCACCTTTTTTCAGGTTATTGGACTATATGTTTTGGGCTACTCGGGGGCCTTTAGGAGAATTAAGATTGGACCTTCTAATGGATCTTGAATATCTAATATTGAGCCACAATATAATTCAAGCCCATAAATATTAATTAATCCCACTACATAATTAATATTGACTATCCATCTTAACCCATATTACAATCAATATGGCTCCGGTCATTATTTCCGTGTTTAAGATTATCTAGCCCATTAATTAATTCAAGCCACTGAAATAGCTTTCCGTTAATTAATATCTTTTGTCCTTGGTTAAGGAACGGTTCAACATTATTATCCATACCGGAAACAAATTCCACTTGCAAGATTTAGTATGATAAAGCTTATGAACCTCCCAAGGGGGCAAATCAAACAAGCGTGCTTTGCACACGATTCTTCGTATTAAATCTTAGCAATCACATGTGACCAATAATATTGCCCAAGATAAAGTACGTATTGAATCTCTCTCTGATTCGCTACCCATGATAAGTCAAAGCAATAGTTACCGATCCCACGTGATCCTATTTAAGGGACGAAGGTTAAGAAACAACGATCCACTGAGGTCTAATTCTTCCTTGTTCAGTTCTGAAGAATTTATCCTCCTGTAGGTCCTATTCAGCGCATCAGTCATGCACTAGTGTAATCTCTTGGTCAAGACAAACCAATCTGAGCCTTACACCTCAACCTTTCGCGATGGTTGTTCATTTCCATCTAGGTCGTGAATGGCGTACTTATAGTTACAAGGACCAATTAATTTAATCTTCCGTGATCGGGTATCACTAAATTAACTACTGATGTAACACGTCTTTAATTATTGAACAGTTTATGCAAGAAATATATATAACATTCAATCATATTTAAAGCATCAGTGATAAACAATTTATTTCAGTAAATAAGTCTGGAAATTCAGTTTCGATTATACAAAGTAAAAGCATACTTTTCAGTATAATCCCAACAATCTCCCACTTATACTCAAAGTCTGCTTTTAAGTATACTACAACACGTCTCGAGTAGTCCGTGACATCTAATGTCACCTACACGAACCTAATAATTTCTCCCACTTATACTCAAAGCAGATTGGCAACGGTCTTGACACCCATTCCACTCACATGTCTCTCGAATGTATTCAGAGGCGACGCTTTGTGAATGGATCTCTAGGAGTCGTCCTCGAGACGCTATCTTTTGCCACATCTATATCTCCTCTCTTAACGATTTCTCGTATAAGATGTCTTTTTCCTTTAATGTGTTTGTTTGACTCGTGGACTCTTGGTTCTCTTGAATTTGTAAATTGCCCTTAGCGATATTGCTGAACAAATTGTAACACCATCCAAGTCCACTAAGAAGATCTAGAGCCCAATCGGTTCTTTTCACCGCTTCTGGCGACTACTTACCCGAGTCCCATGGTTGAGTCGATGATGCATTTACGCTTCACACTCGTCCCATTTGATGGCTACACTTCCCAAAATGGAAACACACTAAACGAGGCGGATAATTTACGAATCTAAGTCCGATTGGAAATCCGAGTCCATGTAGCCGATGGGGATTGGAGTATCGATCGATAAATCAACATTCTATCCCGAGTTCTTTTCGTAAACTTCGGAATGTTTTTAATCGTCGTCCAATTCGCTTTTCCTCGAGTTACTCGATATCTTGCTACCATGCCTACGGCAAAAGCATATATCCGGGTCTCGTACATGAATGCATACATAAGGTTTCCCTCTGGTAAGCACAAGGAATGCCTTTCATGTCATCTATCTCCTTTTTCGCCTTAGGGAACATTTTCTTGGATAGATGGATTCCAAGTCCGAAAGGTACGAATCCTTTCTTGGAATCTTGCATCTTTGATTGTTTCAAAACCAGTGTCTATGTATGAAACTTGCGATAACCCGACCATCCTTTTCTTGTGATCTTGATCCCAAGGATGTGTCCGGTTTTCCCTAAGTCTTTCATATCAAACTGTTTTGAAACGCCATGCCCTTACGTCTGACCACACCTTCACATCGTTTCCGATGATCACAATGTCATCTACGTATAGTACTAAGAATACCAATGCGATTCAAACGCTTTTTATACACACAACTTTCAAACTCGTTTTGATCAAACCCATAAGACTTTATTACATGATCAAAACTTTGGTTCCAAGCTCTGGATGCCTGTTTGAGTCCGTAAATGGACCTCTTGAGCTTACAAACTAGGTGTTCTTGGCCTGTTTCAATGAAAACATGGGGTTGTTGCATATAGATCTCTTTATCAAGACTTCCGTTAAGGAAAGCTGTCTTGACATCTATTTGCCAGACTTCAAAGTTGAGATCTTGCAAACAATCGATGGATGGACTTAAGCATGGCTACGGTAAAAAAGTTTCCTCATAATCGATCCCTTTCTTTCTGAGTATAACCTTTCGCCATTAGTCTTGCTTTAAAGGTTTCAACCTTCCCGTCCGGTCCTCTTTTCCTCTTATATACCCACTTTCATCCAATGGGTTTGACCCCATTAAGTGGTTCGACTAGCTCCCACACTCTATTATGAAACATAGAACACATATCGCCTTTCATTCTTTGTTTGCCAAGAATCAAGATCCATATCTTGGAGTGCCTCGTCATATATCCATGGGTCCATTCCGGGAATCAAGTCCGAGGACTCTCCTATTCCCATGAATCTCTCGGGGTCACAAACAACCCTCCCACTATAACGAGGTCCGCCAGTGAAAACGTATCGTTTGATATATCATCTAAGATCAATCGAGACCGAGGTTTGCCCTCTAAGCTCATTTAAGGTAATCTCACTTCGGGTTTTCTTTGGTTCTATAGTTTTCTTCCAAAATCTAAAGTGGTCATGGATGTCCACCTTTTGATCTTCTAACTATAGAACATTCACCCTTTTTTTCCCCTGGGTATCCTACAAAACAACCTTAATTTAATTCGATCGAGGATCCAATTTACTGGTTTCCTTGTCCAACACGTGGGCGGACACCCCAAAGTTCTCATGTGTATCATACTAGACTTGCGCCCGGTCCACAATTCTTTGGGGTTCTGGGAACTGATTTGGATAGCACCAAGTTCAGAATGTAAGTCGTTGTTTTCAAGGCATGACCCCGAATCGACTTCGGGAAGATCCGTATAACTCATCATTGATCTAACAATTTCCAAAAGAATTACATTTGCTTTCGCTCTGCAAACCCCGCTTTTGTTGAGGGGTTCCGTGCAATGGAGTCGATACAATCCCTTCATCGGATAAGTAGTTCAAAAACTCATCGATGAGGTATTCGCCTCCACGATCAGATCGTAGAGACTTGATACGTTTTTCCACATGATTCTCTGCTTGAGCCTTAAATTCTTAGAATTTCTCAAAGGACTCATATTCATGCTTCATAAGGAAAATGTACCTTGAGTAATCATCAATAAAATTACTCATAACCTCCTCTAGCTTTGGTTGACATTGAACTACGTACATCTATGTGAACGATCTCTAATACTTCTTTAGCCCCATTCCCCTTGGCTCCAAATGCCATCTTGGTCATATTACCCTCCAAACATGATTCGTAGGTTGGATCCGATTCAACTTGGAGACGCTCCAGTGAACCATCCTTCACCAACCTTTGGATCCTCTTTGGATTTATATGACCTAATCTTAAATGCCAAAGAAGTGTCTCGTTCACGTCTGATGAACGTTTTCTTTTCTCGGAAACAGTTGATGTGTTATAGGATACATTTCGTGAGTGGTGTGCACAACTAATTGTATAGAGATCTTCTATCAATGTCCCGTAACAGGTACACTCATCATTTCAAAAATGATGTCATTCTTATTAGATGAAACTTAGTGTCCTTTAATCGAATTTTAGAAACTGAAAGTGAATTCTTTCTAAAACGGGAACATAAAGATAATCTCAAAAAAAAAAACTTTATCTTCAAAAGATAGGTGCACTTCTCCCATCGCTTTATCGCTACTCATGTAGCATTGCAATGTCTCGCTACTTGCGTAGTATTGCAATAATCGTTACTACCGTAGCATTGCAATATCTCGCCACCGCACGTAGCATTGCAATGTCTGCTACTTATAACGTTGCCCGGTGTGATGAGGATCTCACTCCCACTAAGTTCTTTGGATCATTTAGAACCCGTGAAGAAGCTAACATGATTAGTGGATCTCGTATCAACCACCCACGAATGAGAAGTATACGCCTCTAAACAAGTTTCAACAACTAGTGTGTGAGAATTACCTTTCTTTCCGTCCCTTTTTGGGGTTGGAGCAGAAAAGACCTCCATTGTCCTCTCACCGCAGACTTAAGCACTTCCTCTTTGGATTTTCCTTGACTCAACAAGCATTCCTCATCTTACCATTGCCCTTGGCAACAATGATTGAGTTTTATTGCTTATGGCCTTTGGTCCTCTTCTTTATCTTGCCTACCCTTGGCCTAGAAGATGAAGACGGACCACTTGTCAAATCAAAGCTTGAGTTTGGTGCCTTATCATCATTTCTGCGAGTCCAAAAGTTTGCAACAAATTAGCTAGCGAGGCCAAAATGCTCAAAAACCTTTCTCCGAGAGAATGAAGTACCAAATTCATCTGAGTCTCCGGATCATAATCTGCTTTCGAGAATCTCAAGTTTGTTCGGGATGGGCCATCTATTTTGAGGACGTAATCCCTTACGGGTTTTTCCTCCACCATTTTCAAATGACGACATCTCTCATGGTGATCCGACGAGTCCCGCATGTTTTGACTTCGTCGGTTGGCTCATCCGATTTTTGTGTGTCAAAATCCACTTGTGCTTTTTGTGCGATTAGGACAATTATAATTTTCCAATAAATATAGTTTCCATACAAATTGTATTGACTTTAAGTATAATAACAAAGATTAAAAGGTAACGACATCTTTGGTGAAATAAACAACTATATGCAATAGACAAGTATATCACAAGATTCGATCACATTCATCATATTTAAAATCTCAAAAAAATATGAACAATGCATCGACCAACATCTCAAAACAGTTTTTAAATAAGCCACGTTGGGTGGGTCATTATTTAAACACATTCAAGCGAGTTACAAACAAAAACGATTACAAACCTTTAATATCCAGATTAATAGTTGGCTCCCACTTGACCAATATAAAATTGGCGGGGACTTTTGAGAAGTATATGCATATCAATTTTATACCTAAGTAATAACCATGATTAAATACTGGGATTACTATTTCGCTTTGATCGAGCCTCGTTGGGAGGGTCATCGTCGCCACTAAGTAATAACCCACAATCATCCGTTTGGAATTCATTCATGTGAAACCTATCTTTTGACCGTCCGGTTGAATATCTCCAAAAGAATTCACAAATAAATAAATCATGGAGGTCAAAATTTATTCAATTTTATTTTCCGAATAAAATTGTCAATTAATTATTTAAAACATACTTAGTAATTTTGAAGTTGAGATTTTTCAATTTGGCAACCCTCATGCAAACATATTTAAACAAATTAAATAAAGCATAAGATAAAGACAAATAAAATCAAGCATAATGAAAAAATAAACATATTGGGCACAAATTATCCAATTGTCATGGTTTGATTTTTTCGGCTTGATCTTGAAGAAACACGCCTCGAATTTCTCCCACGTGCTCATCTCTCGAAAAATACTTGCCTCAAAACTCCACGCCACGGTGTTCCTTGTAGGATCTGCCTTGGCAAGATCCGGCGCACGATTGCCCAGATTCCTAAGATCCGGCACCGCTGGCAGACCCACACAAAGGCAGACCTGGCCCGGCTGTCGATTGCGTGCCGGGATCTCGGCAAAGGCCTCGCACAGACTCTGTAGCCTTATTCGCCCGCTACTCCGCCTCGCCCGCGACCACCAGATCGCCCAGCGTCTCAGCAGCGCCCGTCTGTAGCGCCACAAGGCCCGTCCTTCGGCACAGGCTTGCCGTCTTTCGAGTCACCCGTCCGCCTTTCCCGCCTGCCCGCCCTGCGCCCCTAAATACACCCGGCCAGCGCCCGCGCCGCTACGCCTGGTTACGATTTCGTCCTTTAATTCTTCATCTCTTCGTTCCGATCCGATTAAAATTTATTTACAAAAAATAAATAAACCTAGATCTAGACTAGTCTATTACATTGATCAAATCAAACAAATCTAGTCTACTCGTGGATTTTCTCACGAGGCAAAAACAAATCCGAATCGAATCGAATTAAAAACCACGGTTTATATGCATGCAAAATAAAACATTAAAATCCATGACAATTGGATACCCGCAAAAAGATCTAATAATTTTCTACTATCCAATTTCAAATTTAATGTTCACGAATTAAATTACAATTTAAAAAATTGAGAGTCTCAAACAAAGGGCTCGATACCGATTGTTGGGGAATGATTCGCACAGATCTATTCGGGGTGAATATTTAAATACAAATTTAATTCATTAATTATTACTAGCATGAATTAATCCTATATTAATTCAAATAATAATTGCAACAACATATCATGCATATAAAAAGCCACGTAAAACCTCGCGATGCGGAATCTCACGGGTTTACGTGAACGTACCTCTCCTGGATGGCAAAGGACTTGGTCCGGACGGACTAACCAAAAGGACTTCCCAAGTATTCCCTTAGCCCTTGCTTTCGACAATCCGGTGGAAGGATACTCGCGAACAATTAACAAAAAGAAAAAATAAACTTTGTTGCACCACTTTTGTGGATTTGCTAATATTTCCAGCACATGGAATTGTACTTGGGAATGAACTAATCATCCCCTATTTATAGGAGAGGGGTGAACGAAATTTTTAGTGAATTTTCAATGTGGGATAAGACTTTTCTTGGTCACCAAGAAATCTTGAATATATCCCATATATTCTCTTTCCCATAATTAAAATATTCCACAAAAATCCCACCTCCTCATATATGGACATAATTTTCGAAAATTACTTAAGCAAGAATCCAAGATTTGGATCTTCTTGAATTTATGAGATATTCTTGTATTTCAAGAAATACATATCTTCCATAATATCTTTTCAAGAAAATCAAGAAAATCTTTCTTGCCCATAATATTCAAAAATTTCGAAAATCTCACCATGAATAACCAAGTGGGAGATTTCTTGAATTTAATGAGATAATCTTGTATTCCAAGAATACATATCTTCATTCCATAACAAAATTCAAAGAAAATCTTTCTCCCCCTTTTATTCATAATTTTCGAAAATAATGAGGAAATATAAGCAACAATATTTATTTTATTTTAATCACCTTTTCAGTTATTGGACTATATGTTGGGCTACTCAGGGGGCCTTTAGGAGAATTAAGATTGGACCTTCTAATGGATCTTGAATATCTAATATTGAGCCACAATATAATTCAAGCCCATAAATATTAATTAATCCCACTACATAATTAATATTGCACTATCCATCTTAACCCATATTACGATCAATATGGCTCCGGTCATTATTTCCCGTGTTTAAGATTATCTAGCCCATTAATTAATTCAAGCCACTGAAATAGCTTTCCGTTAATTAATATCTTTTGTCCTTGGTCAAGGAACGGTTCAACATTATTATCCATACCGGAAACAAATTCCACTTGCAAGATTTAGTATGATAAAGCTTATGAACCTCCCAAGGGGGCAAATCAAGCAAGCGTACTTGCACACGATTCTTCGTATTAAATCTTAGCAATCACATGTGACCAATAATATTGCCCAAGATAAAGTACGTATTGAATCTCTCTCTGATTCGCTACCCATGATAAGTCAAAGCAATAGTTACCGATCCCACGTGATCCTATTTAAGGGACGAAGGTTAAGAAACAACGATCCACTGAGGTCTAATTCTTCCTTGTTCAGTTCTGAAGAATTTATCCTCCTGTAGGTCCTATTCAAATGTCGATCACCATGCACTAGTGTAATCTCTTGGTCAAGACAAACCAATCCGAGCCTTACACCTCAACCTTTTCGCGATGGTTGTTCATTTCCATCTAGGTTGTGAATGGGCGTACTTATAGTTACAAAAGGATCGTTAATTTAATCTTCGTGATCGGGTATCACTAAATTAACTCTGATGTAACACGTCATTTAATTATTGAACAGTTTATGCAAGAAAAATATATATAACATTCAATCATATTTAAAGCATCAGTGATAAACAATTTATTTCAGTAAATAAGTCTGGAAATTCAGTTTCGATTATACAAAGTAAAAGCATACTTTTTAGTATAATCCCAACATCGTCTTGGCCACATGAGTGAGAAAGGGATGAAAGTTATGTGCTCAAAGGGAAAAATGTCAGACCTCAAGACAGTTGACATTGGTTTGTGTAAGGATTGTGTATTCGGAAAACAGAAAAGGGTGAGTTTTTTTTTTGAGGCAGAGCTTTGAAGAAGCAGAAGCTGGAGTTAGTCCACAACGACTTGTGGGGTCCAGCACCAGTGACATCCCTTGGTGGAGCATCATATTACATGACTTTCATTGACGACTCTACGAGGAAGGTATGGGTTTATTTCTTGAAAAATAAGTCTGATGCCTTTAATGCTTTCAGGAAGTGAAAGGCCCTTGTAGAAACTGAAACGGGTCTCAAGGTGAAGTGTTTGTGATCTGATAATGGTGGAGAGTACGAGCTTCGAGAGTTCAAAGGATTCTGTGAGGCGAATGGAATCCGAATGGAGAAAACCGTGAGAGGAACCCCACAGCAGAATGGCGTGGCAGAACGTATGAACAAGACCCTATGTGAATGTGCTAGAAGCATGAGATTGAAGTGTGGGCTGCCAAAGATGTTTTGGGCAGAGGCAGTTAACACAACAACTTACTTGATAAACAGAGGACCCTCAACTCCTTTGGAAAATGGCATACCAGAGGAGGCCTGGTCGGGAAATGAGGTAAATCTGTCTTTTCTTTGAGTATTTGGGTGTGTTATATATGTTCATGTTGATGCTATGAGTAGAAGTAAGTTAGATGCTAAATCTGTTAAGTGTACGTTTGTTGGATATGGCGGTGATGAATTTGGCTATCGATTTTGGGATGGGGAAAACCGAAAGATAATTCGTAGTCGAGATGTCATATTTAATGAGCAGGTGATGTACAAAGATAGGTTGGGGTTATCCAAAGAAGGTGGTTCTGAGTCTCAGGTTGTGGAGTTAGACATTTCGAACTCGGGTGGGAGCAAGGGGGTTCTAGATGATCAGGTGATTGTTGAGGAAGAACCAAGTACACCACCACCAACAATTCCGCTGCGGAGATCCATGAGAGATCGGAGATCTCCTGATAGGTATTCACCCTCCCTTCATTATTTATTATTAACTGATGGTGGTGAACCTGAATGTTATGCAGAGGCCACACATAGTGAACAGGTGGACAAGTGGACACTTGCAATGGATGATGAGATGAATTCATTGATGACCAACGGAACTTGGGAGCTAGTTGAGCTTCCTAAGGGCAAGAAAGCACTGCATAATAAGTGGGTTTACAGAATCAAAGAGGAGGCTGATGGAAGCAAACGCTACAAGGTAAGATTGGTTGTGAAGGGGTTTCAGCAGAAACATGGTATTGACTATACTGATATTTTTACTCCAATGGTGAAGCTAACTACCATTCGATTAGTTCTGAGTCTGGTGGCTGCATAAAATTTGGTGTTAGAACAGATGGACGTGAAAACCGCCTTTCTTCATGGTGATTTAGATCAGGACATCTACATGAAGCAACCAGAGGGATACTTGTCTAAGGGGAATAGTGAGCTAGTTTGCAAATTGAAGAAGAACTTGTATGGTCTGAAACAAGCTCCATTACAGTGGTACAAGAAGTTTGATGGGTTCATGCACGAGATTGAGATCAATAGGTGTGAGGCTGACCATTGCTCTTACTTCAAGAGGTATGATGATGGTTATATCATTTTGCTATTATATGTTGATGACATGTTGATAGCAGGCTCTAGTGCTCGGGAGGTGAGCAAGTTGAAGGAAAAATTGTCTGAAAGGTTTGCTATGAAGGACCTTGGAGAGGCCAAGCAAATCTTAGGAATGAGAATCGATCGTGATAAGGTGGCAGGAAAGATGTATCTTTCACAAGCTGAATACATAAAGAAAGTCTTGGAGAGATTTAGTATGGAAGATGCAAAGCCAGTTCGGGTCCCGTTGGGAAGTCAGTTCAAGCTATCCAACAAGGACTCACCTAGTAGCGAAGAGGAGCGGACCTACATGCAAAACACTCTGTATGCTTCAGCAATTGGAAGTTTGATGTATGCTATGGTGTGTACAAGACTAGATATTACACAGGCGGTGGGAGTTATTAGCCGGTTTATGGGCAATCCGGGTAAGCAGCATTGGGAGGCAGTGAAGTGGATCCTTAGATACTTGAGAGGTACTACTGAACAAGCTTTGTGCTTTGAGGGCAAAAGCGTTGGGTTGGCAGGATATGTTGATGCAGACTTGGCATCAAATGATCTCGACAAAAGGGGGAGTACTACAGGGTATGTGTTTACTTTTGGTGGTACAACTATCTCTTGGGCTTCTAAGTTGCAAAAGATCGTAGCTCAGTCCACTGTAGAAGCAGAGTATGTTGTAGTTACTGAGGCTAGCAAAGAAATGGTTTGGTTGCAGAATATGTCGTGTGAGTTGGGGAAGGAGCAAAAGGATAGTATTCTGTATAGTGACAGTCAGAGTGCTATTCACTTGGCGAAGAATTCGGCCTTTCACTCGAGGACGAAGCACATCGAGTTGAGGTATCATTATATTCGTTACCTCATTGAGAACAAGATCTTACAGGTAATGAAGATCCGGGGAAGTGAGAATCCTGGTGACATGTTGACTAAGGTTGTGACCTTAGAGAAGTTGAAGTTATGCATGACTTCAACTGACCTTGGAAACTGAGCATAAGGCCCGGCACTACTACCAGTGAGAGAAACCGTTGGAACGGAGGAGACAAGTTACAGTTGGAGTCAGTCTCCAGGTGGGAGACTGTTGGGATTGTTGGAGCCTGAGTGGAACGGGGTTGCAGTGCACGGGAGACGCTCGACCAGTGCTCGAGGTCAAGCACTATTGCTCAGGTCGAGCGCCCCCCCTTTCCAGCGCACTGAAGGCGCTCGAGCAAGGTAGCAGGTCGAGCAGAACCGCTCGACCAAAGCCACAGGTCGAGCGGTTCCGCAGCTCTGTGCGCGAATTAGGGCTTCGGCCAAAGTCTTTGTTTAAATACTTTTGACTCATTGTATTTGCCTCTTGTACGAAAAACACACGAAAATAGTGAATCTCCTGGCTTGGTAGTGCCCCCAGACGTAGTCATTCCTGACGAACTGGGTAACCAAATTGTTTGTTCCTTAATTCGTTGTTCCATTATTTTCTCCTATAATTGCTTACTTTAATTCCTAACACATAGTGTATTTTAGAAGCATGCAACTTGTTGCACTAAAATATGCAACTTGTTCATACTGAACCGTGCAACTATTAATATGGAAAACAAGTTGCACGTTTCAGTGTAGATAATTTGCACATTTTAGTGTAACAAGTTGCATGATTCTAAAATATATTATGGAGTACACGATACACCTGGTGTTCATGAGAACCATTCCCCAATTAATAGTAATAAAAAGTACGAAAATAAAAGTTTAAAACAAAAATATAAACTAATACATATATTTATATAATCAAAATGTTAAACGTAATTATATACACATTTGAAAACAAAGTGTTAATACATCTAATAACATACCTCTTCGACTCTTCTTATTTTGGAAGCGTTGCATGATGATAGCTTTGTTACTAACTTTTAAAAAAAATATTTATGTATACAACTAAACAATCGTTCAAAACTTTATCTCCAATTCGATTAAGTGGTGAACTTTTAATGAATTTGATTCCTGAAATGTTCTTTCCACGGTAGTTCTAGCAATGAGTAGGATTAACGGTAACTTAACAAGCGAATAATCTAATTAGAATATAATATGAATTTTTGTAGCAACCAATTTTTGAGCAAGACCTGCTATTCTAAGAATTGTAGAGAAATTTTCATCCAAACACACATCAATAATAAATTTTCTAGTTGATTGTCAAGTTCAAGTGGAACAACTCAGATTTGCTCAAGCATATATATGTGATTAAATATTTTTTATTGTATATATAATGTGAAATTACTAAAAAATCCTTAAAAAATTTCAAAATCTCAAGGGGGCCTAGTGCCCCCCCTGTACCCTTCCTCGCTCCGTCCCTGAGACGATGGATCAACCCAAATGCCTTCTCAAGTATTCTCCGAGTCCTTGTTCGATTATCAGGTGGAAGATGCTCACGAACAATTTTAATAAAGGAATAAAGAAAAAATATGTTGCACCACCTTTGTGGATTTTTAATTTTTCCCAGACTGAAATTGTGTTGGGGATAAAAAATTCATCCCCTATTTATAAGATGAAGGGGGCAAAAATTTGGCCTAGGAAAAGATATGGGAAGATCTTTAATTCTTGTGCAAGAAGTAATCTTGAATATATCCAATATATTCTCATTCCCATAAATAAAATTTTCACAAAAATCTCCTTCCTTATAAATCATAATTTTCGAAAATTATGTGGCAAAAAAGTCAAAGACAAAGATTTTTGAATTTATGAGATAATCTTGTATTCCAAGAATACTTATCTTCCATAAAATCTTTCCAAGAAAATCTTTTCTTTCTCTTTCCTCATATATTTAGAAAATATCAAGAAAAAAATAGGCAACAAATTATTTCTTTTATTTTAATCACCTTTTCATTAATGGATTGTGTGTAATTAACATTTATTGCTTTGATCTATGTTGGGTTTAGAATAAGATAGCGATTCTACACTTTATATTTTGGGCAATATTATTAATTTCATGACAATTGCTAAGATTTAATACAGAGAAACGTGTACGAGGAAAATCTCGTTTGATTTGTTCCCTTGGTGGGCTCAGAAGTTTTATCATACTAAATCTTGCAAGTGAAATTCATTTTCAGTATGGATAATAATGTTGAGTTATCCTTACTCCAAGATAAAATATATTAATTAATTTAAAGCGTTCAGTGGCTTAATTAATTAATGGACAAAATAATCTTAAACACGGAAAATAATAACCGGGAGTGTTGTGCTCAGTTCACATTTTTCGGCCAACAAACAATAAGTGATTGATAGGATAACAATTCAGGCGATCAAAACAGGTAAAAGAGACAATGTTTGGTGACCCAATTCGTCTTTGAAGAGACCACGTCTGGGGGCGAACCAAGCCAGGAGTATTTTTACTATCTTCTATATTTTTAACACTAAGGACTTGGATCCAAGTTTTCAACCTCCTTCTAGTATGGCCATGGTGCCTATTTATATAAGGATTCCCACCTCTCGGGCGGGAATTTACATAAGAAATGTACAATAAATGTGGCTTCAATCCCGCTGGCCAGGAATTCCGTCTTGCCGGGGTCAGAGGTCCCTGTATTTAGTGCGCGCCAATTGCAGGACGGACTTCGAGGGCGGATCTTGCGGCTTATCGCGCGTTTTCCAAGTGTTGGCAGGATCTTCGACCTCTGGCAGCCTGTAGGCTACCTGTGAGCTACCTACGACCTGTGGCCTGTGACCTGCGACCTATGACCTGTGAGCCACCTGCGACCTGTGACCTGCGACCTCACGACCTCTAGCTCATGGAGTCTTGTTCCGAGTCGCTCTTCCTGGTCGCCTGTAGCGACTTGCAATCCTTATGACCTCTATGCAAGTCGGGTTTATTCTTCTCACAACAATTACCCCCAAGAGCGGACTTTGACTTCGTTCGGAGGTCGGTCTTGATCTCTGCTTCAAATAAGACTTGTCTGCTTTCCGCGCTTGAGGTCGCACTCTTGGTATCAAGTTTAGATCTTCAACTTCAGATTTGACTTGTCTTAGCGGGCTCGATTCTCCCTTGTGCCCCCAAGTCTGGGGGTTGATCATCTGAGATTGTTATTTGCCAGGATTAAGCTCGTCGAGGGGCTGGGCCAGTCGAGAGTCTTAATCGGTACTCGTACTTTGAGGTGAACCCCTTAGTGCGAGTTTTGTCTGTGCTCGCACTTCGAGTTGAATCTCCTTGTGCGAGACTTATCTGTACTCGCACTTTGAGTTGAATCTCTCTGTGCGAGATTTGTCTGTGCTCGCACTATGAGGTGAGCCTCTTAGTGTGAGTCTTATTCGTGCTCGCACTTTGAGTTGAATCTCTCTGTGCGAGACTTGTCTGTGCTCGTACTTCGAGGTGGCGAGCCTCTTTGTACAAGTCTTTTTTGTGCTTGTACTTCGAGGTAGCGAGCCTCTTTGTACAAGTCTTTTATGTGCTCATATTTTGAGGTAACGAACCCCTTTATATGAGACTTGTTTGCGCTTATCGATGACCATTTATGGCCGAGCGGTTTGCGACTTGATGTGAGTAGCCTTTGGGCTTTCCGTCAGTAATGAAAATCATTTCTTTTTCCTCCCTTTATTGTGCCGACTTGATTTTCTTATGCGACTTTTTAGAATTGCATGTGTTCTTGCTGTCTTATTTGGATGCGGCTTATTTATGAACTTTGCTCAGTCGTCTTACAAAGACTGGGGAGGACCGCACCGCTAGGGTGGCGATCTCGCCGCCAGTATGTCGAAAGTCGTACCTTGAGAAGGCATTGTTTACTCACGCTACCTCCTTCAGTTTAAACACATAGGAATTTTGAAAAGAAAGATGACATTTCATTTGACTTGGCTAAACTAGTACAAAAAGGCTACCTCCGATCTACTGAAAATAGTTCTTCAGGTGAGTCACATTTTATGGGTACTGGGTCTTTGTGCCATATGAATTTTCGAGCTCGTAAGCTTTAATAGGTAGACATCTTGGTGTCTTCAATGGTGGAGAGACATTTCGGCCAGATCTCCTCATTTGGGACGGTTGGGTGATTAGCGATCTCAAGGCTCTGGCTTGTTATCCGTTTGAGGTCACTTGACGAACTCATTCAATAAAATGTCCTCATACAACCTCCAAAGTTGTTTCAGCAGGTCCTTGCATTCACTTGTATAGTGGCTTGCCTGGTCGTGGTAGTGGCAGAACTTGTATGAGTTCTGATTGTTCTTATTCTTCATTGGGCGAGGTGGGAGAAGTAACTCCCGACCCTTAATCTGCGTGTAGACATGAATGGGTGTCATGCCTAGGACATCCATCAACTTCACAGAAATTGACTCTTCGAGCGGCTTGTAGTTGTTGGGAGCTTTTTGGTGGCTCTCAGTTCCCTTGGAACTCCTCTTTAGTGCCCCAACTTCCTCTGTGTCGGAGAGCCGGGACTCCAGAAGCCCTATAGTAAGTATCAGGTCGCCAGCCCGCTTCCGGAAGTCGGTGTAACTGGTTGGATAGTTGGCGGTCATGCGCCGCCACATCTTGGTTCCCTTTCTGAGGCTGCCAACGGCCCGAGCAGTTTTTCTTCATCCGCTAAGGGATCTCCTTCAAGAATGAGCTTCTTGATTCTTTTAATATAGGATCGATTAGACTCATTATCACCCTGCTGGGCATTCATTAGGCATTGCTTGGTCGCTGGTCGGGGAGCCATTGTCGAGAAATGACTCAAGAATAGTCTGGCGAGCTGGTCGAATGTGTCCACCGAGCATGAAGGCAGTGAGGTGAACCACATATGAGCATGGTCACTCAAAGTCAATGGAAAGAGCCTACTTTGGTCGCGTCAGTTGCACCCATGGATGCAATGTAAGAGATATACCTCGATACATGAATCCTTGGGTCAGAGTTCCCATTGTAGCAATCTATTGCCGCTGCGTCAACTTTCCTCTGAGTAGGTGCTAAAGTGATTAGCGTATCAAATGGTGATCTAGGGATAACGTGGTTGGTGTTTGTCCCCATCATCCCGTTCTGATCTTCAATATGTTCAAGCAATGCCTGAACAGTGCGGGTAAGTGAGGCGACTTGTGCTCGCGAAGATGTGAGGTCGGAAAGGGGCCCTGCCTGTTTCCGTGATAGACGGCAGAACCCTTCGGCATTTTGTGGTGGTGCGAAGCCAGTGCAAATGTAAGGTCATGATCAAGTTGTTCGTCATTTTGGGGCTGTGAATTGACCTCATCCTCTGCGTTGTGTGGAGCTTTCAGTGCTCCAAGGTTTCCGAGGAGGTTGAACACATTGTTCGAACCCGTTGGTCTTTCAGTGCGAGGGAACCGGTAATCCCTGGTATTGATGTTTCTCACCTCTGGGAAGGCCAATTGGCATGCAGACTGCCCTTTTGGGGTCAGGTGCCCCTTATCTTTAGAAAGGCCTGCCCCCTGGGTGATCCTCTTGTTTGGAAGTGATTCTTCTGGGCCGTCGAAGGTAAGCTGCCTCTTACGGAGGACAGCCAGGAGACTTTTTCATCTTTGGGGGTCCGAATGAGATTAACCCAGTCTGGAGTGGCTATAGCAGCCCTTCAGGGAGGCTTATGCCCCATCATGAGCATCAGCTTCTCGTCTAGCAGCCTCGTTCTGGTTATTCGCCATTGTGAATGACTGGATGGTGGGTTTTCTAAAGAGATTTTGGAAAATTAGTAGAATTGTTCCCACAGATGACACCAATTGTTGTGCTCGGTTCACGTTTTTCAGCCAACAAACAATAAGTGATTGATAGGATAACAATTCAGACGATCAAAATAGGTAAAAGAGACAATGTTTGGTGACCCAGTTCATCTTTGAAGAGACTACGTCTGGGGGCGAACCAAACCAGGAGTGTTTTTACTATCTTCTATGTTTTTAACACTAAGGACTTGGATCCAAGTTTTCAACCTCCTTCTAGTATGGCTATGGTGGCCTATTTATACAAGGATTCCCGCCTCTCGGGCGGGAATTTACATAAGGAATGTACAATAAATTTGGCTTTAATCCCGCTGGCCGGGAATTCCATCTCGCTAGGTCAGAGGTCACTGCATATAGTGCGCGCCAATTGCGGGGCGGACTTCGAGGGCGGATCTTGCGGCTTATCGCGCGTTTTTCAAGTGTTGGCAGGATCTGCGACCTCTGGCAGCCTGTGGGCTACCTGTGAGCTACCTACGACCTGTGACCTGTGAGCCACCTGCGACCTGTGGCCTGCGACCTCACGACCTCCAGCTCGCGGAGTCTTGTTCCGAGTCGCTCTTCCTGGTCGCCTGTAGCGACTTGCAATCCTTGTGACCTCTATGTAAGTCGGGTTTATTCTTCTAACAACAGGGAGCCATATTATCATAATATGAATTAAGATGGATAGTGCAATATTAATTTATAGTGGAATAAATTAATATTAATGGGCTGAACAATATTGTGGCTCAATATTGGAATTTAGAGCCCATTAAGAGGTCCAATCTTAATTCTCCTAAAGGCCCCTCAAGTAGCCCAACATGAATCCTATTTAAGGGACATATATTAAGAAATCAACAACCACTGAGGTCTAATTCTTCATCTCATAAGCCAGTACGGAAGAATTTATCGTCTCTGTAGGTCCGCTTTAGCGCATCATATTGTACTAGTGTAATCCCTTGGTTAAGACAAGCCAATTTGAGATTTACACATCAATCTATACCAACGGAGTGTTCAATTCCATCTAGGTTGTGAAGATGTACTTATTTACAAGGAACTTTTAATTTGATCTTCTGTGATCGGTATCACCACATCAACTACAATGTATTTTGTACTAATATTAAACGTTTTGCAATAAATAATTAACATTCATTCATATTTAAAGCAACAACGATAAAAGATTTATTTCCAGTAAATAAGAATAAAAGGTGACTGTTATACAAAGTAAAAGCATACTTTCACGTTGAACCCTAGCATTCTGGTCTTATGCTCGTTAGGTCTTCTGATCTGAACAAGATTTAACCAATCTATTGAGTTCCCCATCAATATATGATCTATTCTAATCATCAACTGTTTATACATTATCAGTTGGTTCCTTATTTGATTCATCAGTCAGCTAACATGTCTGACTGGTCCTATTGCACATGTTTTGGAACTTTCATCAAAACTATAAATTTTTCTAACACTTGGCTTATCGCTCCATGTGAGAAAAGAATTATATTTGCAATAAATAACACATTGTATTTCATCGTTTTCAGTACATATCACGGAATCCTCCGTATCAAGCAGTAACATGTTGGGTTATGGAGCCTAATTAACTGCTTCATCCAGAAGCTCGGCGATTCAACTCATGGATCATATTGAGTTGATGTATCATTACATTCGTTACCTCATGGAGAATAATATCTTGCAGCTAATGAAGGTTCGAGGAAGTGAGAATCCTGCTGATATGTTGGCTAAAATTGTGACCTTAGAGAAGTTGAAGTTATGCATGACCTCAATTGGCCTTGGAAACTGAGATGAAAACTTGACACTACTACCAGTGAGAGTTATCGGTAAAATGGAGGAGACAAGTTACATTTGGATTCAGGCTCCACGTGGGAGATTATTTGGTTATGGATTCTGAGCAACTGCTTAACATCCCCGCTTCTCGGCGATCCAACTCGCCAGATAGTTGGCGGGGGCTCGAGGGTCTTTAAAGAAGAATTCGAGTTGAATGGGCCTTTAGGGTTTTGGTCCAATTTCACGTATAAATACCCATCTAATTCATTGTATTTGTTATCACCAAAAACATTAGTAAATCTCCTAGTTTGGTAGTGCCCCTAGACGTACTCATTCTTGGCGAATTGGGTCACCAAATTTGTGTTCTTTAATTTTGTTTCTATCAATCTCGCTATAATTGCAGTTAAAATCTTAACAACTGGTATCTAGAGCATTATGTTCAGAGGATCTTGTGGGAGCAATTATGATGGCTGAAGGAAAATCGTCTGTTGAGAAATTCGATGGAACAAATTTCAAATTATGGAAGTTGTAGATCAAGAATTACTTGTACGGTAAAGATCTGTGTCAACCTTTGGGTACGAAATCCGAATCCATGAAGGACGATGAATGAAAGTTGCTAGATGGGAAGAAGATGAGTATGGTTTGTTTGTCACTATTTAGGAACGTCACCCTCCATATAGTAAACGCAAAAACCACAAAGGAGATGTTGGAGGTTCTAACTGAGATGTATGGAAAGCCATCAACAACCAAAGAGGTTCATCTGATGTGCAGGTTATTCAATTTACGGATAACAAAGAGTACTTTGGTAGCCAATCATCTTCACGAGTTCAATATAATCATAGTCCAATTGAGCTCGGTTGAGATTTGTTGGCCCCGAAAAATAATATAATTTTATGAAAAAGGGAGGGGGAATGGTGATTAAAAAAATTTCTTCCTTACAGAATTGCTTTGCTTGTTAGTAACATTTGCATATGACAAGAACATAAAGCAATAAAGATCACAACAAAGTATAGTGGTTCGGATTTTCAAGCTCCTACATCCTCTCCCTGATCCGCAGGGGAATTTCTTAACACTTGGAATTCACTTGATTTATAATGTCAAGGTGTTGGGAGATGAATTTAATAAAGATTTTGATAAGATCCAAAAACCCCTGAGTATGACATGTTGAGGATGATCTTGATAGTCTGAGTCAGGTTTCAGTATAGAATAGTTAAGGAAGATATCTGCACCATGTATAATCAGCAGATATTAATCAGGCTTGAATATTAAGAACACATAGATACTGAAGACTCAGAAGATACTGAAGACTCAGAAGATACTGAAGACTCAGAAGTTACTGAAGACTCAGAAGTTACTGAAGACTCAGGTAGACCTGAATGTTCAGAAGGACTGAAGAATATCTATCTGAGTACATACAAAACTGAGGAAGACGCACATTTATAAGAAATAAATGTTGCTCTAATATTCAAGTGCAGACAAAAGGAACTAAAACTAAGTGTTGTTTAAGGTTGTCTCATTCAAAGAGATTGACCTAAAAGAGCCATTTTGTTTGTCTACATTCACTGAAGACAAGAAACAATCAGAGAAAGACAACACTATACCTTACTGACACTGAAAGCGACAGGTCGCTGAACTTTGTCAGTAGTACTATGTTCCAGACTGCAAAAATTGGTGATTGGCTACATGGCTGCATATTTCCTAAAACATGCAAGGGTGTGTTCAAACCCTAAAAATAGTCGTTCATCAATAACCAGAAGAGGAAACTCTTGATGCTATCTCTTCCAACGGATAGTTTTTCAAAGAGTGACCATTGGAGAAGTTGCTTATAAATACCAGTAACCTTCACCATTGAGAGGCTACGGGAAATCAAAGCAACTCAAGAGCTCATTCGTATTCTTACAAATTGAAGCACTCGAAAACCCTAGAATTTCCCAAGTGTTTCACATTGAAGAGAGCTCATTCACTGAGCCTAGATTTGATAGATATATTCAAAGCTTAGTAGAGATATCCTAGCCTTTGCATTTGTTCTTATTGTAAATGATATCTCACCCTAGTTGGAAACCAACCAAACCCAAACCCTTTGATAAGGTAGTTTGAGTGTGTGTGATTTGTTGGTGAGTAAGAGTTGTAAAGAGTGAGTAAGCTGAAGTTGAGTTCAGCCAGAAAGCTCTAGAGAAGAAGTTAGTAAGCTACTTGTGGTAGTCTGAAAACTTGTGTGTGTTGAGTTAGTAAGCTGCAGTGAGTCAGCCAGAAAACTCAAGGTAGAAAAGTTAGTAAGCTGCAGTGAGTCGGCCTGAAATCTTTAGGAGAAGTGTGTTAAGGAATTTCTCTGAAGATCAGAGAGAGTGGACGTAGGAGCTTGAGTCTCTGAACCACTATAATTGTTGTGTTGTTTGCTTTATGTACTGCATCCTATCTGTTGCATATTTTCACTGAAAGCATATTTTACTAATATTCAGTTGGAAACAATCCCCTGAACTTGCATCAAATTTGATCACAGCCTTAACCACTGTTTTATTAAAGGAAGAGATTTTCAGCAAGCTAAAACGAGTATAAACTTAGGGCCAACTGTTCTGGACTATTGAGTAGCTAGAACAGATAGTTACCAAACTGAACCAACTCTACTGAGTGTTCAGTAAGATAAATATCTGATCCAAGTTTCTCAGGATCTCTGATAAAACTCAGGATCAGTTGGGCTAATCTGAAGTTTCTGAAAGCTGCTCAGGATCATTGTCTCAGTAGACTTTGACTCAGGGCAAATTGTGCTTCTCAGGGCATAATTCTCAGGACATCCTGACCCATCTGATCACAGTAAGAAAAAGTTTTAAAAACACTTTACACGTGTATTCCCCCCCCCATACACGTGTAAGACTCGTTTGCACCGGGACCAACACAAGGTACACTGATCAAATTAACCTCTCTAAGGTAATTTGATCCTTATGGAACATGAGTCCTAGTACTCAAGTGGTCTTATCTCTCTCTATGGGATCTCCTCTCAGCTGGACTTATCTCCCTCACGGGGTCGCCTCTCAACTACCCCACTTAACCACTAATTCTCTCTCAAGAAAGTAGTTTAGGTTTGGTATTGTCTCCAACTAGGTTAGGATTTTACCTTATAATAGTTTAGCCTTTATGCTAAGGTTGGGAAAATCTCTCTAAGCTTAGGATATATCATTTGTTGCTTAGATTGAGTTTAGAACACTTTTGGATGTATTTGGTTATTTAGAGATTAGTGTTCTATGGTGAGAATGAGGATATGACTCTTAGCTTGATAACGTTTTCCACACCTAATAATGAAGGAAGAGCACGTATTTATAGTATGTATTTAAATGTTACCGTTGGAGAAAGTCACATTTAAATCCATACGATTCTGGAATTTTTACACTTTTTGTCAGGTTTGTTGAACTCCTCTGATTGGTCCACGTCAGCCTCAGCCTTCTGAACTCAGGCCTTCTAACATTCAGCGGTCTTAGACTCAAGCGTTTTGAAATCATCATTCAACAATCAACATTCAACATTCAACATTCAACAATCAGCATTCAACAATCAACATTCCTCAATCAACAATAAGCATTCAACATTCAGGCCACTTGTCCTCCGACCTATTTTCCTCAGGAGACTTCAGATCACTTCCCCCTCAACTTGTTCACTTTCTCCTGAACTTATTACCTATATAAATGAACTTAAATAATATAAGTTGACAATTACATAATATTTTGGCATAAATAATCAAAACTAAAATATCCCAACAATTTCTCCCTTTTTGATATTGATGCTAAAACTTTTAAAACGACTTCCAAAAAAAAAATTCCCATTCCCCTTTTAAAAAAAAAAATTGTTTAGGCGACCACAAATAATTTTTCTTAAAAGAAATCAATAATCATCAAAATCAGAGGTCTTTTTAACAACCTGCTATGATACCTGTTGTTGATCCCAAAAAATAATTTAATTTTATGAAAAATGGGAGGGGGGAATTGTGATTAAAAAAATTTCTTTCATACATAATTGCTTTGCTTATTAGTAAATATTTGCATATGACAAGAACATAAAACAATAAAGAACACAACAAAGTATAGTGGTTTGGAGTCTCAAGCTCCTACATCCACTCTCCATGATCCACAGGGGTAATTTGATCCCTATGAAACATGAGTCCTATAGTAGTCAAGTGGTCTTATCTCCCTCCAGTCACCTCTCAACTAGACTTATCTCTCTCACGGGATCACCTCTCAAATACCTCACTTAACTACTAATTCTCTCTCAAGAAAGGGGTTTGGGTTTGGTGTTGTCTCCAACTAGGTTGAAATTTTCCCTTATAATGGTTTAGCCTTTATGCTAAGGTTGGGAAAATCTCTCTAAGCTTAGGATATATCATTTGTTGCTTAGATTGGGGACAACGACGAATGAATAGTAGGGAAAATCAACGACTGGAAGGCAACAAGAAGCAGATGGTGATTGCAGTGGGTTGTGGTGGTGGAAGAAGAATTTTAAGTAGAAAATCAAAATCTGTCCTAAATATGTCAATAATAAAAAGAGAAACGATTGGGAATAGGAAAACAGAAAAGAAAGGAGAAAGGAGCAAAAGAGGGAAAGAGAAATGAGAAAATATGAAAAGAATGAGACGAAAATGGGTAAAATGTGGGTCAAATAAAATGGGTTAGTGAAAATGGGTGAGAAAATAAGAAAAGAATGGGACGAAAATGGGTAAAATGTGGAGCAAAACATGGGTCAAATAAAATAGGTCAATGAAAATAGGTATTTTCACATGTGAAAATCTTCATATAAGACTTTGTCAATTTTGTTTTACACCGTACGTAAATTAATCTTCACCTGTGAGTTTAACTGTCGGTTGAACTATACCCCACACAAAATCGAACATACGTATCAATACCAATGATGTCAGAACCGAACCGGACCGGACGGTTCAACCGGCTGATCCGGGAACCGGTCCCGGAACCGATCCGAAAGCACCCTAAAAACTGTTTTATCGGTTGAACCGGTCAAAACCGGTGAAAATCGGTAAAACCCATTTCGATCGGTTCGAACTTATTATTTTTTTTTAAATCTGAAATTATTTAGGCAGATTAGGGTTATTTTCAATTTTTCATTCATGTCGTTTTCTTTTGGAGACGCAGCAGTCAAGCGGCTCACGTCTTTTTCTTCATTCCGCCCACCGACGACCGCCGTGCCGCCCACTGACTGCCGTGACGCCAACCGCCTCCGCGCAAGCTGCGTCCAACTCCAAGCAGGTAATCTTCCTTTTCTTTCTTTCCATTCTATTTTAGTTTTTTACTTAGATTTTGTCCCACCACTTATTTTGTCCATGACTATGACTCTCTTGTGTTGTCTTTGACTATGATTTTATTGTGTTGTTTATGATTATGATTATGACTCTATTGTGTTTTTTTCAATATGTAATTTATAAGATATATGTTTAAGTTTTTGTAGGTGTATATTTATTTTATTTTTTAACTAAACATAGGAAATATTGAAAAAAAAAAAATAGGCAAGAATCATTCCATTTTGAATTTGAACAAATTCGAATAAGTTGAATCATTGACCCGATGATCTGTCCGGTTCGATCACCGGTTTGATTATGAAAACACTGATCAATACAATTATTATGCATATTCAATTATTTGTTGCACCAATCATCCAATTGAATAATTAATTAGTAGTAACATTTACTCATGAGTATAATTACGTAACATTATTAAATTCTATATTGAAAAAGGACGACTGCCTTAAAAGACCTGCGTCCCTACCTGTCTCCCAACCACTGCATCCCTGCCGGTACCACTTTTGATATTTACACATTGTACGCCAACTAATTAAAAATCATGTAAGATATTTTCTTGGAAAATCATTCAAATTAATTCTTATAAGGAAATTTAATAAATCGAGTGATAAAATTTTAAAAATATTTAATTTATCATTTCACAATTCCTTGAATATTACAAAATCTTTTTTTTTTTGAAAGGTACAAAATCTTATTATTAAAGAAAATCAGCAATGGTGAATAAGATGCATATTATAACATTGAAATTGAAATATATATATTAAGAACAACTTCCATGGTCTTTATTTATTGCAATCAAAAACGGATTTTTTTCCATTGTATATGTAAAATTATTTATTTAGACATTAATTTATATAAATATGCAATTCACTCGAATTGAAAATGTATACATGGTTTTACAATACAAAAAATACCGTCCTGAAGTAAAATTCTCGATCTGTCTCCGACACCATCCATACACACGTAGACCAATCCAGACTTTATGAAAAATATACATACATAAATATGGATAGAATCCAAAATAACTCTATAACTTTTCACCTTTTTAAAATTCTTCAAAAAAAATTTGATGTATAAAATTGGTCTAATTTTTCGCGAATTGTACCATTTTCGTTCCAATTTTGCCGGAATTAATGAAACGACGTCGTTTTGGTCATGCATTTCAGCCAAAAATCTCCAAATTGAATGCTCACGTGTAAAATACATGACCAAAAACGACGTCATATCGTCAATTCCACCGAATTTAGAACAAAAATAATACAATTAATTCAAGTAAAATTGAGATCAATTTTGAATATTTTTAGAATCATTTTAAAAAAATTAAAAAGTTATCGGACTATTTTGAATTCAATATCTAAGTAAATAGAACCCAAACAGGGGCGGACGTAGGAGTTTTATCTAGCCGGACCACAAACGTCAAACAACAAAGTTGATTTAGGGGTGTTTTGAAACACAATACAAAACCTAGAAGTGAAAAGCTTCCTATTTATAGATTATATCTTCTAAAATACATTATATCATGTGGATAATATACAGATCCTAAATAGTGAAAAACTTCACATTCTAGGAATTTTCTCAGTAGGGATGAGTAAATTGAACTCCTTTCTTAAATTCAAAATCAAATTTATAGAAAGATTTTTTTAAAGCCTTGCTTTCTAAAGAAAAAACCTTGTTCGCTATATAGCAACATGAACTAATGAATATAACTAAAATATTATTTTTTATTTTAAATACATCAATAAACCATGATAGACAAATTTGAAAACATTTTGTCTAATAAAAAACACAAATTTACTTGTGAAATTTATTCATAATATGAAATTGATATTATTACATTTATAAATCAACACTATTGCTCTTATAAATCAATACTCATAATATTACATGTTATGATATTACTGTATATGTATAATAACATAAAATGTTATGATATAAATTTATATATGTAATGATATAAATTAATAAGTGTTATGACATTAATTTATAAATTTAATAGTATATATTTTATAATGTGGACAAGTTTTATTGAAAATTTATCCTCTTATTTTATTTTAAAATATTTTAAATATATATAATATTAAAAAAAAAATCCAAGCAAGGCATTTGCCATGCCTTGAGTGTGAATAGATCCGCAATTGAACCCAAATATCTAATTTTCTCAAGCAGCAAACAACAATCCAAAAAGTGGGAGTTTATATGTATATTTTATACCACTGCAGCATAATTACTGATGTATACATGCATGATATTATAATACAAAAAATCCCGTCATCCCCTAATCTAAAATTCTAGATCTGTTTTGACACCAACCATACACACGTGGACCAATCCAGTCTTTATGAAAAAAAAAATACATAATTAAATAGAAGCCAATATCTAATTTTCTCAAGCAGCATAATTATTGATGAAGGTGAGAGCAATACTTGACAAATGCGCCACAGTCAAAACCATATTCCGTACAAAAATCTTTACCTTCCCTTGTGTCGTAAAATCATCCATGCACGTGTCGTCATCAGTCAACGCCGCGCTGACCCACGTTTCGATGTCGTTCATTCGTAGATCAAAGCTCGGACGTCCCTTCCGCGTGTGATTGAGTTCATTCAACGACTTTCGGAGCTCGTACACCGCGTCTCCTACCTCCTCCACGCACTCGATTAGGGCCGCCTTTTCGCCCCGTTTCAAGGCCCGATTTCTCGACATATTACTCACGATTTTCGAAGTCGATTTCGTGGTTTTGAAGGCCACAACAAGGGCGGTGATGGCTAGGCGTTTGGGGCTTTTCTTGACTGACGTGGCGTATTTTGCTAGGGTTTGGTTGCATAAGTGTGGGTACAATGTTTTTTGGCATGATTTTGTGATGAACGAAGTTGGGTGATTGGTGGGCGGTCTAACTGCGGAGGAAGAGAATTTATTGGTTGAGAGAAGAATGCAGAGAAGTATTTGGTAGAGAGAGAATGGAAGAGTGAATTTCATTTTTGTTGTAAGGGGTAAGTGAATATGGGAGGTGTTTTGGGAGAGATGGGATTTAAGGCACATTATTTGTGGAAATTATGATTTGATAACGAATCTTTTGTTTGGCTTTTTTCTCGAAGGGGACATTTGTTTTAATTTGTGATAAGTATTACTCCTAGTTCTATTTTGATGAGTGTACCACATTTATGAATGTGACACATAACATTAACATCAATCAAGATATATATTTGTATGGCTATTATTTCAATTCGTCGGTATTTTTTATTTAAATGTCTACAATATTTTATATTGGGTTAATTCTAAATAAATACACGACCTTTAGATCAAATATCAATTTAATCACGACCTTCAAAATTATTATATAAAAGTCCAACATTTGATGTTGTTGCAAATTAATACACGTTTTTTTCCATCGACCGTGAAGAGACATTGTGACTCACCGAAACTAGTATTTTTGTTATGTCAGACTACACATAGGATGAAATGTATAAATCATAAATATAAAAAGTATTTAAAAAGTGAATTAAAAACAAAATAAAATAAATAAAATCTAAAAAAATAAAATAAATTATTTAAATCTAAATTCCAAACCTTAAAAAGTACTAATTCTCGTCGTCAATGTTTCAAAATTAAATATATTCCCATGTTCAAAAATTAAATGTAATTCCTTAGTTTCTCTTCCCCCATTAAATTCATCCATTATCTATTGTCACTCCCTCAACCCCTCACTTGTTGTTCTTATTGCAGTCGACCTCCTTAAACTAAATTTGTGAATTATTTATTGAGATTCGATCAATTTTTTAAAATGGATATAAATTTTATTTTTTATTTATATATATATTTTTTTTTAGATTTTAACTTCTTTTAATTATTATATTTTGTTTTAATTTATTTAAAAAATATGTAATATTATGTGGAGTAATTTAAAAAATATTATTTAATATGTATCATTCAGTTTGTAAGTATATACATGCTTCGATGAGCCACGTCACCTTTTCCTGCCGGAGAAAAAAAAAACGTGTATCAATTTGCAACAATATCAAAGGTTGGGCTTTAATACAAAAATCTTGAAGGTCGTGATTAAATTGATATTTAGTCAAAAGGTCGTGTATTTATTTAGAATTAACCCTTTTATATTTATAATCAAAATAATGCAAATAATATAGAAGATGATGTGATAATCCATAAAGTGATATGGCAGTTAATGTATTTCTTATTTCTAATCTCTATAATTTCCTTAATTGTTAATGAGAATTAATTTTAGTCATTTATTTTGTCGTGCATTTTCTATAAATTGGTGATCTTTCATTCATTTTCCTTCAATATCATTCTAATTTCACGTGCCTATGATTTCTCTTAATTTCATCTCCTTTATCTGGTATGCTCTTTGTAAACCAATTGTAGGTCCCGAACGGGTTTTAGTGAGGCAGAAGTCTAGAGGGGAGGGGTGAATAGACTTCTGAAACTTTTTCGTGGGATTAGGTGTGAAACGCAAGTTGCCTGATCAAAGTGCGTGTGAATAAATTTGGATTGATATCCAACTTACTGATCGCTTGAGAGCAGATCAGTTCGGTGTCTATCAGCTTAACTGATGTGTGGAAGATAAGTTTAACCCGTGAGAAAAACCAGTTTACTAAATCAGGTTCTAAGTTATCTGTATTGGATTAGATGACAAAGTGTCAAACTGATCAGATCAGTTGCTTGATGCAAATCTGATCCAGACTTAGAATATGCATGTAATAGTTAAACAGGTGTGTGCAGATAGTGTAAAGCAGGTAAAGCAGATTAAGGCACACAAGATTTTATAGTGGTTCGAACAACTTGTCATACGTCCACTATTCCCTATCAGCAGGGGCACCAACTAAACCAACTGGACTTAGATTAATGTGTTAGTCCAACACAGTACAACAGATGTTTCAAGAGTTCTCACTCAACCAATCCCAGAAATCAGAACTAGAAACCCTAGTCTGAAATCTTGCTAAACAAAACTTAACCTAACTTTTGGTTTGGGTATAAGATTTGAGTTGTTCCAACTGGAAATCTATCCTAGTATATTGGTAGTCTAAAGCTAAAGGATAAGATTTCTGTGCTAAGAACTATGGGATGAATATTAGAAAATATTCTATATTTTGTGTTCTTCGTGCGGAAATTGCGGATAGCTTGAGCTTGAGGATAATTTCTGTAAACTTACTATGAAGGTTTGATCTCATATATATAGGCACGAAATCGAACTAGCCGTTGGAGAGCAATTCGAATTTTGGTCTATTTAAGGTAGGTTTGCAGGATGGATATGACGTGCACAGAGGCGGCATGGCCGAAAGCATGCAAGCTTGTCCTTTCTAGCCGTTTGACTGTGATCCACCGAATCCCCCACTGTCAGCTCCGTACATGCATGTCTTGCTCTCATTGGTTATCAAGTACACTAGTTCAGTGTTTGATTTACCAACTTAGGTTAACATTCTCCTTGTCTGATTAACTCGTATGACTTGGTGAGCCTTTGGTTGTCACCTGATTGAGCTGACCTGATCAGTTAAAACTGATCAGTCTACCTGATTGAGTCTTCTGATGTAGGTTGTCTTAGCACAACTTACAAACTCTATCTCCTTCTTCTGATGAATGTTATCTGAGATCTTCTGGTCTTGTTCTCTGGTAGTCATCTGATCTTCAGGTCTTCTGAGTCTTCAGCTTCATGTCTTCACTTGATCATCTGACTATCTGATTTTTTTGATCTTTTGATCTTTTTGACTTGTCTGATCTTCTGATCTGTCTGACTTGTCTGATCTTCTGATCTTCTTAACCTATACATATTGAGTTCCCCCTCAATATGTGACCTAACTATTACATCAGCTGTCTATACATCTCAGCTGGTCGTCCTATCCTGATTTCTAATTCATCAGTCAACTATAGATCTGACTGGTCCTATTACAATCTGTTTTGGAACTTCCATCAAAACTACAAATTTCCCAACAATTTCCCCCTTTTTGATGGAACCAAAACAGTTAATCAGAAAAACAGATAACCAAAAATGTAAAGAACTGAAATAACAGTTCAGAAGACAAAGAGAAGTTGTCTTAGGATCAGAAAGGTAGTGCATTTTCATTGTTGATAGAAAGATTACAAGCCTATCTATCTGATCCTATCAGCAGTCTTCTGAACCAAACTTCAAAAAGAGAACCTCTGGAGATCAGCTGGAATAGCAAAAATCTTGTACATTCTTTGCAGCAAGGCTTCCAGTCTCTCTCGTTCAATGATGTCGCATCTCCTTGCAAAGTCGTAGAACAACTTCTTGAAGCCAATCGGGTCGAGAGAGTTGTCAGATCGAATGGGCGGGATCATGGTTTCAAATCTGGGTGAAGAAGGCATCAAGGTCATGATCTTGCCTTCATGCATCAGAACTTTGAAAAATTTCTCATATTTTGTCTCTAGCCAGTCCAGAAAACTCAGCATCGAAAACGCCTTGATCTGTGTGTTCTGGTATCTTCTGTAGGATGTAAACATCACTTAGCCAATCAACCTTGATCTTGGTCCATTCTGGGATCAGATCTCGTCGTGCTACCAGAATCCCTTCAACCTCTTCAGGTAAAACACGTTCTTCCCAGGCCCTTTCTTCTGCAGCAGTAGCTTTCTTATTCTGTCTTCTGACATAGGTTCTGCTCAACCCTGCAGCATCAGCCAGCTTCTTCTTCTTGATGGCAACATCAATGACTCTCTGTCTCATATTTTGTTCTTCTTTCTGTGCAACTGTCATCTGCGTTTGAGGGCGAGTCATAATTGGCTTCTTTACATGTTTGGCTTTCAGCTGTTTCTTATCTTCAGCTTCAGTTTCTGCAATTTCTTCCTCATTCAGCTTCCTTTAGAGTTCAAGAATCTTGGCCTGATCTTCAGAATCGAATCTTTTCTGAACAGTTGAAGAAAAATCTTCAATCTTGTCTACCCTTGTGACCAGTTCACCAAGAGAAGATTTCTGTTCAGCTATGGCCCTATCTTGAGTCTCCAACAACCTGTTGTGTTCTTCAATTGTTTGGAACATGTCAGCTAGCTCCGTATCTGGAGCCTCAAGAGTTGTTTTCTCCACAATAGCAAGTGTCAAACCCCGACCAGATGAAGTTGTAGCCTGTTTTTCTGGTCCTTCTTCCCCCTTTTTGGTTACGTCAAAAAGGTTTGTCAGACGGATGTTCAAGGCTTTGAATTCTCTCATCACCTCGTCTTTCAGTTCTTCGACGGTCAATGGGGTTATCTGCACATTTGAAGTTGTGGGCGTTGGTCCCATAAGTCTGTTCAAAACTGATTCCAGAGATTTTCTGGCCTTGCTTATAGCGCCTTCTAATCTTCTCCAGGTAGCGTCGAAACTTGTATCAGTCTTCTCCAAGGAAGAGTAAACACTCTCCAGAAGGGTTCTAATATCAGAAGAATGGACACTTCAGCTGCAAGTTTATCTGATAGTGGATCTATGCATCTCATCACTCTTTCAGATATTTCGTCGTGCATGTGCAATAGCTTTTCGATTATATCTTTCGTTCTACTTCGACCAATGCCTGTTGTTCCTCTCTGAATCTGTCCATCACGATCTGTGCTAGACTGTTGAATTGTGAATCAACAGATGCATTCACCCCATCTTGAATAGTCTTCGAAAGAAGATCTAGGGATTCAGCAGAAAAGACAACAACCTGTCTAGATGTTGAAGCCTCACCAGTTAGGGTCTCATCTGTAGCACCCTGGACTGGTTCATCAGCAGCTTGCTCATACTCCAAGTAATCATGAGCAAATTCTTCCTCCTCAGAAATTCCAAGTTTCTGATGCACCAACCATCTGATATCCTCATCAGATGCCAACTCCGCAGTGCTGGATACACCATCATTCAGCTTGGCCCGCTTCTCCAAATCAACAAAGTAATCAGACTCCAAGGCTTCCATTAGAATGAGAAAATCTTCAATGTCCTTGAGTCTGATATCCCTCCAGAAGACAATTTCCTCCATCTGCTTTCTGATCCCCGGATGTTTAATTAGATCAGGAAAATTCTTGTCCAGAAAAGCATTCACATGTCTCCGTAAGAAATACACTGTAGAGTGTTCTTGTTCAGGTGATTCCATGATAGTCTTCTTGTTGAATGGATTATGAGAGACGGAGACAAACATGTCTTCTCTCTCTTCTTCTTCTTGCACACTTTGTTCAGGTTCTTGAACAGGTGGGATCTCCTCAGATGGTTTCTCGGGTGAGCGTGTTTTCTGAGCTGGCGGGGATGATGAGGGCGATGGTGAAGGGGATTTGGATGTAGGGGTAGGTGATCTGGGTAGATGGGTCAGTTCGCGAGCTTTAAATAAGGAGCTCAGGTGAGCAGAATCAGATGGTTCTGACTCATCCTGTGCCTCTTCCACACTTTCCTCCTCTTCTCCACCTTTACCAGCAATAATAACAACCTCTATCTGACCAACTCCTACTTCTGCTGTCAAATCTCTTCCCGTGCTGACTGTGTTCTCAGAGCTCACACCAGTCTCTCCACCATGTTCTTCCACAACCTACTGCTCAGGTTGCTCTCCAGCAGATTCTAGGATTTCCACATCGCTATCTTCGTCTTGCAGACCTTCAGATGGCATACCCTTCTTCTTTGGAAGCATTGTAGTGAGCTTCCTTTGCCCTTTCTCACTCGTATCTTCAGCTTTTCGAGCAGGCTTCGTTGCCATCTACTTTCTCTTTTCGGATCTCTTGCGAGGTTGACCTTGTGCTTCAGATTGCACAGATGAAGCTTTTGCCTTATCTTTCTTTGTCTTTGGCACATAGGGGGCATGGTCATCATCCCTTTGGCCTGATAATTCTTCATCTTTGGAGAGAAGAGCCTTGAACTTGGGCTGATAGGCCTTTCTGCCTTGTGCTGACCATATGTAGTCAGGAAGCTTATCAGCTAGGATGAGAGAGACTTTGTGGATGTTGCTAATCTTCTTGGAAAGCACCACATGGTTCTTTTCATCGATCATAAACTTATCAGTCTCTTGCAGTAATCTGTGCTTAAACAGTCCCAGCCAGTTCATATCCTGTGCTTTCTCGATAATAACAGTCATCACACTTTGCTTCTGCTGGGTTAGGGCATCAGGACTGAATGCAATCCCCAGAATTACCTTTGAGACAATCTCAAAGAGTAATCTATACTTTCTCTTCAAGTACAATGCTTTAACATTAGTGATATTCGTGTTGTTAAAGGTCTTGTTGGGGTTATACTGGAAAGTATGTTTTTTACTTTGTATAACCAAACTGAATTTCTTATTTATTTACTGAAATAAATTATTTATCACTGTTGCATTAAATATGATTGAACATTATATATATTTACTGCATACCCGTTCAATAAATAGTACGTGTTGCATTGTAGTTAATTTGGTGATACCAGATCACGGAAGATCAAATTAACAGTTCCTCGTAACTATGTACAAATTCACAACCCAGATGGAAATGAACAATCCATCGTGAAAGATTGAAGTGTAAAGCTCAGATTGACTTGTCTTGACCAAGAGATTACACTAGTGCATTATGATGCGCTGAATAGGACCTACAAGAGGATAAATTCTTCAGCACTGAATATGGAAGAATTAGACCTCAGTGGTTCGTTATTTCTTAATCTCCGTTCCTTAAATAGGATCATGTGAAATTAATAACTATTGCTTTGACTTATGATGGGAAGAGAATCAACGTGATTCGATACCTTATATCTTGGGCAATATTATTAGTTACACGACGATTGCTAAGATTTAATATGGAGAATCGTGTGCAAGCACGTATTGCTTGATTTGTCCCCTTGGTGGGCTCAGAAGCTTTATCATACCAAATCTTGCAAGTGGAAATTTATTTTCGGTATGGATAATAATATTGAGTTGTCTTTACTCCAAGGATAAAGATATTAATTAATATAAAGCTTTTTCAGTGGCTTAATTAATTAGTGGACTAGATAATCTTAAACACATGAAATAATAACCGGGAGCCATATTATTGTAGCATCATAATATGGATTAAGATGGATAGTTCAATATTAATTTTATAGTGGAGTAAATTAATATTAATGGGCTTGGATAATATTTTGGCTTAATATTATAAATTCATAGCCCATTGGAGGTCCAATCTTAATTCTCCTAAGGGCCCCTCAAATAGCCCAATTAAAGTCCAAATAATGAAAAGGAGAAGAAAATATTATTGCCTATTTTTCCATAATTATTTTCGAAAATAATGAGTAGGAGAGAGAAAAAGATTTTCTTGATTTTCTTGGAAAGATTTTATGGAATAAGTATTCTTGAGATACAAGTTTATCCCATAAATTCAAGAAAGGTAAAAGATCTTATTTCTTCCCTGTTTTATTTGATATTTTCGAAAATAATGGACAAGAAGGGAGGAGAAGATTTTGTTGGGAGATATTTTGGGAAATAGAATATATTGGATATATTCAAGATTGTATCTTGAGGAAGAAGCAAGGAAATTTCCCAATAGCCCAACAAGGCTAAATTTTCGTCCCCCCCTAGTCCTATAAATAGGGGATGAATTTTTCATCCCCAATGCAATTCCATGTGTTGGAAAAATTAGAAATCCACAAAAGTGGTGGCAAATATTTTTAGTTTTCTCCTTTATTGAAATCGTTCGTGAGAATCCTTCCACCGGATTACGTTCGTGGACTTGGGACATATTTGAGAAGGCACTTTAGGTTGATCCATCGTCTCAACGGTTGTCTCTACAAGAGGTATGTAATTTCGTAACTCCTAGATTCCGCATGCTTAGGATTTACGTGAATTATGTGTAAGCATGTTGTTTTTACTTGTTTAATTATTATGTTGAATTAATTTAGGATTGATTCATGTTAGTAATTAATTGAATAATTTAAATATGTATTTAAATACACCTCGAATAGATCCGGGCACCCCGTATTTCCCAACAGGTCTCAAAAGCACCTTTTGAAGATATTCTTTGTCCGTCATTCCAGCCGAGAATTCATCTGGAGCGTTCTTGCCTACTGGTAGGGCAAAGATCCGTTGCAAATCATCATTGGTTAAATCTATTCTTGTTCCTCCAACAAAAGAATAGAGCTCTTTGTTGTTCGTCTCCTTCAGGTTTCTCAAGAACTCCAAGGACTCAATGATGAAGACACTGTCCAAGTGTCTCTAACAAAATTGCTCGAGCCCACCTTGACGAAGCAATCCAGAATTTCCAGGGATTCCGGATCTGTGATTGCGGTGAAGATCACATATTTCTTGTCTATGATTTCTATCACCATTGAAACGTAATCGCAAACTTCAGGGGTTGCTTTTGAAGTTGCCATTTCTATAAAAACACATTCAAAACTTTAGGTTAGGTTTTCAAAAAAAAAAAAACTATACAATTTCAAGCAATACGAAACACATCAATATTAGAGCATTTACACACATAATATCCCCAAATATGCATATTGTTCATAGTTGCAGAGTGTTGAAACATTAATCAAGTTAAAACGTTTTAAACCACATACATATGAACAGTACAACATACATATACAACCTATAACCCTAACGCATAATATTCATGAGTAATAAATTTCGAGTAGACAAATTACTAGAAAAGCAATTTGAGGATTTTTGAAAAAAAAATTAATCGCTGGATAAATGTTTGAGTTTGGAAGGCTTTCTGGATAAGTTTGAGAGTTTGAATACGATAATGCGAAAGGTTTTTAGAAAATGGTTTAGGGTTTTAAATAGGTGGGAGGGAAAACATTTTGCACGAATATTTTTTAGAGTACTTGAGTGCCCGTATTTTTCAATCGGACGATCAAGATTAAGTGGTTGAAAATTAATTAAATCGTGCGGTCAATGATTAGAAGCGGCAGACTTTTGGACTTAAAAACTCGCAATAAATGCATTTAATACAAAAACCCCACGTCTGCATTTAATGCTTGCAGACATGACGTCACAAAGTAATGGGTACAGTAATAACTAGCATAGATTAGCTTAGGCTTAAAAAGATAAATCAGAAAACTTATCTGACTGACTGATATTGTAATCAGTCAGTTACCACATTTTCCTGATCTGGCTTGCCTGATTACTATTGACCTTACTGATTGTTGCCTAACCCTTAGTATTTTCCTATCTGATCAGTTGAAGTTCCCCCTTCAACTGTTATTCCTTTTCTGATCAGTCCCTGACTGATCCTTCCTGATCAGTTGAGATTCCATTTCTCAACTGATTCTCCTTTTCTGGTCAGTTTCTTAACCAACTGGTCTTGGAGATCAATCCACCAATGGTGCATCTTCTCCTAAGTCCAGAAGTCCTAGCTCTTTACATAGTTTTCTGAATCTTACTTCAGCTAGTGGCTTGGTTAAGATTTCAGCTCTCTGCTTATCAGTATGGATCTTTTCCATTCTAATATTCTTCTTTTCCACATGATCTCTTATGAAATGATGTCTGACGTCCACATGCTTGCATCTTGTATGTAGAACTAGGTTCTGAGTGATTGCAATAACATTATTACTGTCACAGAATATAGAAACATTCGTAGCTATGATGTTATAATCCCTCAGTTGTTGACTAAGCCAGAGCAGTTGGGAATAACAGCTTCCTGCAGCTATGTATTCTGCTTCAGTAGTAGATGTGGCAACAAATGTCTGTTTCTTTGAAAACCAAGAGACCAGTTTGCTTCCTAAGAACTGACATGTACCTGAGGTTGACTTTCTATCTATTCTGCAACCTCCATAATCAGAATCAGAATACCCACTAAGCTTTAGATTATCATATGATGGGTAGAATAAACCAAGGTTTATTGTCCCCTTCAAATACTTAAGAATCTGTTTAGCTGCTTCCAGGTGGCTTTGCATCGGATTTGCCTGAAATCTGGCACATACACCTACTACAAATGTTATATCTAGTCTGCTGGCAGTCAGGTATAGTAATGATCCAATGAGAGCCCTATATTCTTTCTGATTAGTTTTCTGACCATTTACATTTGGGTCCATCTTGAATCCAGTCATCATAAGAATTTTGGCTACCTTGTTGTTCTGAACTCCAAACTTAGCCAATAAATTCCTGGTATACTTTGCCTGACAGATGAATATCCTTTCTGTACTTTGTTTAACTTGAAGACCCGGAAAGTAATTCATCTGACCCATCATGGACATCTCGAACTTCCCTTGCATCAGTTTGTTGAATCTATCACATAAACTGTTGGTCCCGGTGCAAACGAGTCTTACAAGTGTATGGGGGGGAATACACGTGTTCAGTGATTTTTAAAACTTTTCTTCACTGAGATCAGAGGGGTCAGGATGTCCTGAGAATTTTGCCCTGACAAGCACAAATCGCCCTGAGTCAAAGTCTACAGAGACAATGATCCTGAGCTGCTTTCAGAAGCTTTCAGATTAGCCCAACTGATCCTGAGTTTTATCAGAGATCCTGAGGAGCTTGGATCAGATAATTATCTTACTAAATACTCAGTAGAGTTAATTCAGTTTGATAGCTATCTGTTCTAGCCAATCAAGAGTGCGGAATGGTTGGCCCTAAGTTTATACTCGTTTTAACTTGCTGAAAATCTTTTTCCTTTAATAAATTAGTGATTAAGGCTGTGATCAATTTGATGCAAGTTCAGTGGATTGGTTCCAACTGAATATCAGTAAAGTATGCTTTCAGTGAAAATTATGCAGCAGATAAAATGCAAACAGAAATCAAATAACACAACAATTATAGTGGTTCAGAGATTCAAGCTCCTACGTCCACTCTCTCTGATCTTCAGAGAAATTTCTTAACTCACTTCTCCTAAAGCTTTCAGGCTGACTCACTGTAGCTTACTAACTTTTCTACCTTGAGTTTTCTGGCTGACTCACTGCAGCTTACTAACTCAACACACACAAGCTTTCTGACTGTCTAAAACAATTTACTCGCTTCTTCTCTAGAGTTTTCTGGCTGACTAAACTGCAGCTTACTCACTCTTTACAACTCTAACTCACCAAAAAATCACACACACTCAAACTACCTTATCAAAGAGTTTGGGTTGGGTTGGTTTCCAACTAGGGTGAAATATCCTTTACAATAAGAACAAATGCAAAGGCTAGGATATTTCTACTAAGCTTTGGATATATCTATCAAATCTAGGCTTAGTGAAATGAGCTCTCTTCAATGTGAAACACTTGGGATATCTTAGGTTTTTCGAGTGCTTCAATTTGTAAGAATACGAATGAGCTCTGGAGTTGCTTTGATTTCCCGTAACCTTTCAATGGTGAAGGTCACTGTTATTTATAGGTAACTTCTCCAATGGTCACTCTTGAAAAACTATCCGTTGGAAGAGATAGCATCAAGGGTTTCCTCTTTTGGTTATTGATGAACGACTATTTCTAGGGTTTGAATGTACCCTTGCATGTATTAGGAATTATGCAGCCATGTAGCCAATCATCAACTTCGGTGAACTGGAAGATATCAGTCCTGACATTTCTTTAGTGAGATGTCGCTTTCAGTGTCAGTAAAGTACATTGATGTTGCCTCCTTATTAGTTGAAATCCTTCTTTGAACAGAGACAAACAAAACATCTCTTTTTAGGTTGAGTTCTTGAACTGATATGTTCCTTAATGTTCACAAACGTCTAACATTCTGTTTGTTTGTACTAGGAATGAACATAACACTATTTCATTAATATAGTGGTTCAGGGTCCTTTTTGTTCAGTACAAAACAGTCTTCAGGATCTTCGGTCTTCAGGATTCTTCTGAGTCTTCAGAGTCTTCTGAGTCTTCAGGATTCTTCTGAGTCTTCAGAGTCACTTCTTAATTATTCCTGATCTATATCTGTTGACTATACATGGTGCAAATAATCCTGAGTCCTAAAAACTATTGAAACCTGATCCTGATCCTATACTATCAAGATGTTCTGATGCATGTCATACTCAGGGGTTTTGGGATCTAATCAAAATCTTTATTAAATTCATCTCCCAACAATTTCCCCCTTTTTGATGATGCCAAAACCATCTTGTTACAAATATGCGAACATAATATAAATAAACCTATCATATAATCAGGTTCCAATTCCTAAAAAAATGGCAATCAACAAGGATAATCAGTAAGATAATGAGATATTATCTTGTCAGCGAAAACATCAGTAGAGTTTTCATTAATCAGAACTTCAAATTACAGGATACAAGTAGATTGATCCTACTCTACTGAAAAAAAACATAAGATACATCATTCTTCTTTAGATTCAATCTCATCAGCTGGGGGGTCGAGATTGAACATTCCATAATATCTTTTCTTCTGCTCCTCTCTTTCCTGAATGGTCCTTGCATCATTTCCTGTCAGCTCCAAGTAGTTGGCTTGATCCACAAAGTCTGCATGGATGAAATCGAAGTTGATCATCCCGTTTCTGAACTTGGGTGGAGGGTACTTCATATGTCCTGGTGCTTTTAACTGATATCCCAGAGTGTCAAACAGATTAAACCATATCTGACACATATCAGTGAAATTCCTCAGAAGATATGTTATAAATGCATCATCTCTGTCAACAATAGGACGAGGCCAAACTTTTAGAACATCATAGTTGAATACAAATTCTCTCTTGCCAAGCTCCCATTTATCATTCATCTCAATAGGCATCCACTTATCAGTATGGGGCCATTGCCTCTTCCTTGGTTTTTTGCCTCTCCTCCTTAGGACAAATCTTTGGAACCCTCCCCTGATCCTCTTAGCATCTTCTCTGGCCTTTCTGGTCATCTCTGATCCTGACACAGATACCGCAACTTTTCTTTTCTTCTCAGCTTCAATCATCTTTACTGAGTTGTGCCAATCCCAGTTCAGTCTCTTGGAGGCCACATCATATTCACCAAATCCCTCTTTGAAGAGTTCATCGGTTTCTGATTCTTCATTTTTATGTGCCTCAATCTCAGAGAATTCTCCGGACAATCTTCTTCTGATTGGCTTATCTGCAGTAGGGATCACTTGAGATTCTTCAGGAATAGGAATCAGGATACCATGAGCCTCTCCCATCTTGCTTGATTCATGAGCCCTTTGCCTTTTTGCACGTTCCTGAATAACTTCAGCAGCAGCCTTAGGATGTACAGATATTTCAGGTTGTTTCCTCTTTCCTTTGGATATAATTGCTTCTTCAACAGTCAGTAACTTCCCTTCAATTTCTGGCAGCTTTGTGAGCATATCATAGCTTTCCCCCTTTTTGGCATCATAGTCAGCCAATATCTGAGCAAGGGTTCTGTCCATGTGTAGCTGCTCACGCCCAACTGATCGAAGTTCGACAACAATATGGAAATTCTCATCCTGAAGTCTCTGCAGCACATTCAACCCTGTTGTTGTATCCTCAACAAGACCACCGTATGTAGCCTGTATCTTGGTCATGAGTGAAGAACTCATTTCCTCAACAGTTGTTCTGATCAATTCCTCAGTTCTGGCCTTCATCAAATCTTCCAGCATCTGAGACCTTAGTACAAATTTCTTCTCCATTGCTTCTAACACCTCCTTAGATACATTTCCTATTCTAGGATTCATCTCAGTAAACTTATTATCAATGGATGTAGATAATGAAGTTACCTGATCAGCTTTTACCATAAATGTGTTCAGCATTTCAACCATTGTGCTTTGAGAGGTTTGTGCCTCAGCAAGCTTTGACACTTGGTCCACCAGAGGCTCGAGCTTAGAAATCTGATCCACAATGGGCTCCAGCTTGGTTAGCTTCTCTAAGACTGGTGTAAGATCTACTGCTGGTGGTGGAGGAATAGGAATCTCAGCATCTGTCTGCACCCCTGTATCAGTCATTTCTATGATCTCCACTGTAGGCTCCAAAGGGTATTGGACAGTCTGACCAATAGTGATCATTTGTAAGGGGCTAACATCCCGATTTTTGTTCCCCATGAAGTGTAGCCGACACTTGATTCAACAACTTTCTTCTTCTCTTCATGAATATCTTTCTCAATTCCGTCCTGATCCTGATCATCTTTGTCCTGACTTCGTTCTCCACCTTTATCCTGAGTGGCTGACTCTTTCTCAGCAATCTTCCTCAACACGAGTTGATCAAACTCTGCTGGTTTTATTATGAGCCTCTTCTTCCCTAACCCTGAGAAGGCATCAAGTTCCGCCACCTCCTCAGCCCAATTTTCCTCGCCTCTGAAGTTGCCAATCTTGAGCATCATCGCAAATGATTGATTGACAATCAACATTGCGGTCTTCAGTTTGAAAAATATATCCTGAAGGTCAGGATATTTTTCCAACACTGGATATTTTTCCAACACAAATCTTTCCGCTTTCAGCCTCCACTCTTTCTCTTCAGCCTCACCTTTCCTGAGTTCAGGACCAGGTGCCTCCTCTTAAGAGCTAGAATGAGCCTCTGAATGAATGGAAATATATGGATCTGAGGGGTGTTTGGGTGGGATGGTAATTTGGATCTCTTCCTCAGGTTTTTGAGAACCTGTGAAGATTTCTTAGGTAATCCTATCATCGACAATACTGGTACCCAGTACCTCAGTAAAGACGTCCTCCTCACCTCCTTCTTCTCTTAAGGGAATACTTTCCTTAACAATTTCTGCAGCAGTTGCCTGAGAGACAGCTTTGGCAAGGGTATCAAGAGGGGATTTTACTCCAGACTCTTGTTCCCTTATTGTTTTGAAGCGCTTCTTTTTCTTCTTCTGCTCTTACTGGGCCTTCTTTACTTCCCCAATCTCTCTTTTTACACGCAGTAGATCAAGTGATTTCTTCCTCCTTTCTTCTGTTCCTGACGCCTCAGGGTGTTTTACTGATGCTGTCCTGTCTGGTTTTTGAACAACTTTAGCGAGAACCACATCGTCCTGATCAGAGCTCGAATCATCCTGTTCTTCAGGTTCCTACTGAACCATCGAGCCTTGACTTCCTGAAGGATCCGGCCTTCTCCTTTGTGGTTTTCCCTTCCTGAACATGACTCGATTCCAAGAAAATTCATCTCTAGTCATTAAGAACAAGTTGTCTCTGGGCAAAGTTTCTATCAAGAAACTGATCTTTGTCCCGAACAAGACTTTCCCACTCTTGGTGAATGCTCCTTTTGCATACTTCAGCTTCTGATTCTGATGAAGAATGCAGTCCACCAAGAATTTTAACCAGTTGAAGTCCATAGAGGGTGAATCCTCTATCGCAGCCATGAGCCTCAACTTATTCCTGCTCACCTGCTCCAGACTCCCAGACGTGCTCATCAAGCATTTTGCCACAATATCAATTAATACTCTGTATTTTGGCCTCAAACACCATTTGTGCAGAGCTCCCTTCAATTCCACCTTTGATTCTGCAAAACGGTCTAGAATTTCCTGCTCTCTTCCAGACATGTACAAAGCTGGATCTTCTCTGCGACTATTGAGCTAAAAAACAACATTAATGTCATCAAGAGATAATTTCACCTCTTTGGTGCAAACTGCCTCTGTCTTGGATTTCGCAAATGTTCCAAAACTTAATTGCGAAACCAGTGAACCTCTTTCACCTTCTCGAAGATTTACAATAAATTGTAACACCTCTAGTGAAAGTTCATTTTCTAGCATATTACTTACCAGATGAGATAACTTAGCCATTCGCAGCATGTTGAGTGCCTCTTCCTCAACTTGGGTAGCTTTGTTTTCGATCATGGCCACCACATGCTCGAAGTAGGGCTTTTCCGTCTCGGCGAGATTTTTGATCATGGCGTAACTTGGGAATTCCATTGTTGAGACGATTTCTGGGTAGAGTTTTTGAGGAATTTGGAATTTTGAAGATTTGAAGATTTGAAGGTTTAAGGGTTTGGGAATTTTGATCGTTTAAATGTGAGAAATAAACATTTGAGAGCTTAAAATTTGGCTTATATATGATCTGTGAAATAAAGATCAATGGTTGTGATTAAATCTCGAAAATATAATGAGTGTTTGAGATTTAATCTGGGATTTAAAAAAAAACCTCGAGAAATTGGCTATTTTTGGCTATTTTTCTGGACAATAGGCAAATAGCAGTTTATAGGTTGACAAATGGACGTTTCACGGAAATCGAGGCGACTGTTCATCTTTTCCGGTCAAAAATGTTCTCGCTTAAAAATTTCAGGCCTTTTGTCATTTATTTCAAATGATTACTGAATGAAATAAATATTGTGAATTAATGCATGTATCAATATTGCTTCAGGATTATTTCGGATACATAATCCTTACTGAATACTGACCTTGACAAAATTTGTCCTGAGTCTCAGTTTCCATCCTGAGAAAATTTTGTCATGAGTTATTTCTCCTGAATAACTACATGCCCCTGAAGGACTTCTCCCTTCAGTGAATTTCATTCACCTGGATCCAACATGCCCAATTCAACTGATAGTTCCTGAAATCTTGATTCAGCCAAAGGTTTAGTCAAGATGTCAGCTCTCTGTTTATCAGTGTGAATTTTCTCCATCCTGATATCCTTATTTTCAACATGATCTCTGATGAAGTGATGTCTGATATCAACATGTTTACATCTGCAATACCGGATTTTGTGTAATAGCAATTGCACTATTATTTTCACAAAATATAGGTACTTCATTGGCTATAATCTTATAATCCCTCAATTGTTGTCTCGAGCGAAAGAATGCGTACTGTGACTTCCTCGCGACCATGTATTCAAACTTCAATAGTCTTTGGTTGCTCTTGAGGTCTGTTTCTTTGAAAACCATGATATCAGTTTACTTCCAAGAAATTGACAAGTTCCTATAGTAGACTTCCTGTCAATTCTACATCCTCCATAATCAGCATCTGAATAACCAGTTAATTCAAGGTTATCATCAGTTGGATACCATAATCCTCTATTCACAGTGCCTTTAAGATATTTCAGAATCTTTTTGGCGGCCTCCATGTGACTAGCCTTAGGATTAGCTTGGTATCTTGCACATATCCCAACACAAAAGTAATATCAAGCCTACTTTAAATGAGATACAACATGATCCAATGATCCTCTATAATCGATGTGATTTCTTGATTTTCCTTCAGATCGAGAATCCATGTTGTAGTTAGTATTCATAGGAATTCTAACTGCATTGCAATTTTGTACACCATACTTAGCAATCAGATCTCTGGTGTATTTTGCTTGATTGATGAATATTCCTTCCTTAGTCTGTTTCACCTGAAGTTCTTGAAAGAAATTCATCTCCCCCATCATAGACATCTCAAACTTTCCTTTCATCAGAGCAGAAAACTTCTCACACATCTGATGATTAGGTGATCCAAATATGATGTCATCCACATAAATCTGAACTAGTAAGATATCCTTCCCATCTTCTATCCTGAACAAGGTTCTATCAATAGTTCCTTTGATAAAGCCATGGTCAGTAAGAAACTGAGAAAGAGTATCATACCATGCCCTGGGTGCTTGCTTCACCATACAAGGCTTTTTCGAGCACAGAAACTTGGTCCTTCTGACAAAATCCTGGAGGTTGTTCCACATAAACCTCTTCCTTAAGCACACCATTAAAAAATGCACTCTTCACATCCATCTGATTGTTAGTGTTAGTGTCCTAGAGACAATTAATTGTAAGGACATAATACTTGATGATATACAGTTTGATTTAATATTATAGTTCACTTAATATTAATGTATGACAATACACCTGTTTGAATATTATGTTTGATTGTTTGCATTTATTCATACAAGTGTTCCCATGAGTCGTTGTTTTCATTGAGGTTGTGAGAACTCAGATGACTTAAGCATGATTCTCAAATAGCCCTGATCAAGGATCATCAAGAATGAGATATTAATGATGCAATGGAGATTGGTGTGCGATCTGCATCATACTCTTAGAGAGTGTAGTAAGATCTCACTTACTACGAGATACTATGTATCTCATGATGGATGCACAAATACCTTAGAGGGTATTGGTATACCCATCCGAGAAACCGTTTGATGTATTTCCACTATATGTGTCTACGGGTGTCTCGGTTAGTGGGAGCGATGCGATACTCCTTTGACTTGAGGTCAATACGCACGACATGTGTGGGATGATGAACTTTGACCATGACCAACGCTTGCACCCTTCCATGGGTAGATACGACTTGGATTGGGTTCATCACGAAGTGCATGTGCGTGGTAGTTGAGCCAAGAATAGGATTCATTCCTCAAAGTGGATTTAGAGAGAATACTCATCTTCTCATCATAATTGGATCAAAGTCATCGGCCGATGCACGTAAACTTAGACTTTGTGGCTAAGTGTGATATACATGATCAATTAGTGATTGGAGATAACATGATTAAGTTATTTGAATAGACACTTCATCATGTTCAAGACTTAATCGAGTATTCGCGAATGAAAGGAGGAAATCGTAATAGCCCATGTTTCAGTTACAAGTAGTTGCACGTTTCTCGCAACGTACCTCATGTTGGGGTTATACTGGAAAGTATGCTTTTACTTTATATAACCAAACTGAATTTTCTGTCTTATTTACTGAAATAAATTATTTATCACTGATGCTTTAAATATCATTGAATGTTACACATATTTATTGCATAATTGTTCAATAAACAGTATGTGTTACATTGTAGTTAATTTAGTGATACCAGATCACAGAAGATTAAATTAACAGTCCCTTGTAACTAAAAGTACGCTGTTCACGACCTAGATTGAAATGAACAATCCTTCGTGAAAGGTTGAAGTGTAAGGCTCAGATTGGCTTGTCTTGACCAAGAGATTACACTAGTGCATGACTGATGCACTGAATAGGACCTACAGGAGGATAAATTCTTCAGCACTGAATTAGGAAGAATTAGACCTCAGTGGTTCGTTATTTCTTAATCTTCGTCCCTTAAATAGGATTGTGTGTGGTTAGTAACTATTGCTTTGACTTATGACGGGTAGAGAATCAATGAGATTCAATACTTTATATCTTGGGCAATATTACTGGTCACATGCGATTGCTAAGATTTAATACGAAGAATCGTGTGCGAGTACGCTTGTTTGATTTGCCCCCTTGGGAGGTTCATAAGATTTATCATACCAAATCTTGCAAGTGGAATTTGTTTCCGGTATGGATAATAATGTTGAACAGTTCCTTGACCAAGGACAAAAGATATTAATTAATGGAAAGTTATTTCAGTAGCTTGAATTAAGTAATGGACTAGATAATCTTAAACACAGGAAATAATAACCGGGAGTCATATTAACAGTAATATGGGTTAAGATGGATAGTGCAATATTAATTATGTAGTGGGATTAATTAATATTTATGGGCTTTAATAATATTGTGGCTCAATATTGAAAATTCAAATTCCATTAGAAGGTTCAATCTTAATTCTCCTAAAGGCCCCTCAAGTAGCCCAAAGATAATGTCCAATAACTGAAAAAAGTGTTTAAAATAAAATAAATTATTGTTGCCTAATTTTTCATTATTTTCGAAAATCACAAATAAAAGAGGGAGATAGATTTTCTTTGAATTTTGTTATGGAATAAGGATAAGTATTCTTGGAATACAAGATTATCTCATTAAATTCAAGAAATCTCCCACTTGGCTATTTGTTGTGATATTTTCGAAAAATACCATAACATAAGGAGATGAAGATTTTATTTGGGAGATATTTTGGGAAATAGAATATATTGGATATATTCAAGATTGTATCTTGAGGAAGAAGCAAGGAAATTTCCCAATCACCCAATAACCAAAAAAATTCGTCCCCCCTTAGTATTATAAATAAGGGATGAATGTTTCATTCCCAGATGAACATGAAAATTGGTTTTTCGGAAAAATATCAGCGTCGATAAAATATCAAATATTTTTGAAACGTCGACAGATTGTGTATTTTTGAAAAACTTCAATTGTGAGTGTGCAATTCCATGTGTTGGAAAAAATAGAAAATCCACAAAGGTGGTGCAACATAATTTTATTTTTCCTTTTTGTTAAAATGTTCATGAGTTCCTTCCAATCGGATTGTTGAACAAGGACAAGGGAATACTTAAGAAGGACTTTTGGTGTGTTCGTGTGAGCGGGATCCATCTTCTCAACGGTTGTCAATCACGAGAGGTTAGTTTACGTAAACTTCGTAGTAATTCGCATCGAGGGGATTTCACGTGAACTATTTGTATGAATGATTGGTTGTTGAATTATTATTTTAATTAATATATGATTAATTCATGCTAGTAATAATTGTTAGAATTAAATTTGTATTTAAATATTTACCTAATAGATCCGGCAATTAATTCCCCAACAAATCGGTATTAGAGCCTCAATTTCGACTCTCAATTTTAAATTGTAATTTAATTAGTTTTTTATTAAATTTGAAATTGGATAGTAGATTTGCTAGATCTTTTTGCGGTATCCAATTGTCATGGAATTTAATGTGTATATTTATGCATGCATATAAATTGTGGTTTTTTTATTCAATTTCGTTCGAATTCGTTTTTTGCCTCGTGAGAAAATCCACGAGTAGATTAAGATTTGTTTGATTTAATCAATGTAATAGACTAGTCGAGATCTAGGTTTATTTATTTTTTAAAATAAATTGTAAACCGAATCGGAAATGGAGGAGGAGACGAAGAATTAAAAGACGGGGATCTGAAACCAGGAAGTGGGGGGTGTGCGTCGCCGCTACAAACGCGCTAAGGAGGCACGCGGACGATGGCAGGCGCACACGGGCGTGGGGCGAAAGTCAGTCGGTACGAAGCCGCGCTGATCGGCCAGGCGCCGCAGGCGTGGCAGCCTCGCGCTGGCGTGGGCGATCTTTGTCGCCGGGGCGACGCGGGAAGTAGGTGTTTCGGGCGCTAAGCAGAATCCATACGCTAATCGGACTTCAGGCGTCGGATGATCGTGAAGATCTAAATGTGCGGGCATTTTTATTAGTTGTTGACTCTCACCGGATCCCGCCTATTATTCGCATTCGGTCTTTGCCTGAGAGCCACAGCGCCCAACTGAAGGTCTGGGGACCACGAGGTCGTTTCATCATCGATGTCATCGGCTTTTATTAGCCCGGCAGCGAAACTTGTTCGCTATCGTTTATGCTGGCATCGTTTTTCATCTTCTTGATTTTTTAACCTTGACTCTTTTTTTCGCCTCTCTTTCTCGTGGCTCGCAACAAGAAAGTGATGGCCTTTGTTGTGGCCGCCGGATCATTGACAATATCCTCAAGATTGATGGTCTCCCCTATCTGATCTTTGTGAGGCTGGCGCTGAGCCTCTTTCCGGTCATGTGGTCGGCTTTGTCCCGACCTCTCCGTTTGTGTGTTCCTAGATTGAGGCATTTTATTTCTTTTTTCTGCCTCGGCTCACTAAGGGTTTTTGTATGGGTTGGTTTTTTGGTGAAGGACCCTCCTTCTAGCGCCAGTTGTCGCGAGTCATTTTTTACGAAGAGTATTATGTGGCTAATTTGGGAACGACTCACAAACAAAACATGCACGTGTAAAATAAATTGTAAATAAGACGAATTTATTGACCCGGTTAAATCGAAAATGACTACTCTGGGGCATACCAAGCCGGATATGTGGTATTATGAGCTTTACACGTACAATATTTGATACATCTTATGAAGATGAATTGTTACAGATGAAGATAATCTGGAGAGCTAACATATGAGTGCTAGGGTTTCTGTATGTGTGGATAATCACTCGGATTTTTCTGTTCCTCACCTCTCAAGTGTGGGTATGACTCTTTTCACGGGAAATTTTTACGAACCCTTCTCTTGTGTTTTTCTTCCTTTTATAGCACTCCGACAAGCATGAGCTGGATTGACAAGCATGAGCTGGAGACTTTGGGTCATGCAAGAATCCGGATGATATTGCCACGTTCCCAACTTCATCTTCTAGATTGATCTTGGAGCTGGCTTGTCTGTAAGGCACTCGTTTGGTCGTCCAAATTAATCTTTTGCTCGGTTGGATGCTTTGTTCGCCCCTTTAACCATGTCAGTTTCATGTTAGAATCTTTGTCCTCCTCGAGCACACCGAGCCCTCGGGATGTTGGTCTTGGGATATCGAGTGTTGAGCACTCGACCGCCGGAGATGCCCGAGTCTTCAGAATGTTGTGCTGCGGACCAACTTGACCCTCGGGATATCTGAGGGTTTCGGGATCTCTGAGCTGCGAACATACTAACCCTCGGGATATCTGAGCCTTTCAGGATGTCTGGGCTGTGAGCATACTGACCCTCAGGATATCTGAGCCTTTCAGCCGTCTGAGTCTTTTCGACTTGGCTCTTTTAATTCCTCTTTCCTGATCTTGAGTAGCGAATACTTGTCCATTGGGCATGATTTATTTTAAAGAATATTACACGTGTTGCTCTTACGTGTTCGATTAATCATGAATTATTATATCGAACACAACAATACCCCCCGAATCGGCTTTTTATTCAACGGGGGGCATTTTTTAAGATCTTATTGGGCCATATTTGATGTCGTTTCGTATTCTGTGCTGGATTTTCAAAATTAAATCCAATATTTATATATACCTCGTTTCTCCACCTTAAACCCTTTTCTCCTTCCTTCTCCTTTTTACCTCTGTCTTTCAATCTTTTCTGTGTCTGAAAATTTCGGGCGAGGGCTTCATCATTCCGGCGAAGAATTTTACTCAGGTAACCGCTGCATTCTTTCTCTAATTGTGATTATGGCCTCTCATTCAAACTCTTCTGTTCCCCTAGAATCGGACCACCATAGTTCCTCTTCTTCCCCTCTGTCGGTAGAATCCCGCGGGCGACGCAAATCTTGGGAGAGCGAATGTCTCGGGTTCGAGAATTAAATGGGCAAGTCCGCAACCGTTCTTGGCTTCTTTCTTCCGATTTAAATGAAGCCCTAAATGAATTGGATAGGGACTTGGTCCGCAATGATTCTTTGGACGATTCAAGTGATAATTCTTTGCCCCAAATTCAAATTGGGTCTAGGGCTGTTGATAATGTCGATGTAGATAGGAATGACGATGTTGTGAGGGGGGATTTTTGATGGTCAGAAATATAACCCGAATCGAACATAGAGGTAGTTGGTGAGCAAAATTATGAGCTTGATATACCTGTTGGTGTCCCTCATAGTCCAACATATAACGAGTACAATGCTCGTTATAGTTTTGATTGGCCCGAGCAACCTCAAAGGATTAGGGTTGAGAATGAATACCCAGCGAGCAAGATAGCGAGTGTAATTGATCTTGAATATGCTCACTTTCCGTGCATAGGAATTATGAAACCCCAAAAGATGTCTTTTTTCGGGCACCGTGTCCGATGGCCGGGCCGACCAACCCACTGAGGGTTGTGTCGCTGTAAATTTAGACACAATGGAAGTTGGCCTTCGATTTCCCCTCCATCCGGCCATCACCCGCTTGCTCGTGGAATGGAACATTATCATCACGCAGCTGAAGCCGAATGGGTGGCACATGATTATGAGCTTCCTGACTTTGTTCGGCAAGATGAAGCCAAGATACTATCCCTCAGCAGTTGAACTTGCTCGATTGGGGCACTTGACCCGTCTGAGGGGTGAACACGGGTGGTTGTTCATGCAAGCTAATGCCAAGTGCAAAATCATTGAGGATGTGCCGAACAAAATCAGTGATTGGAAGGAAAAGTTTTGGTTCGTTGGGGGCGATTGGAAGAGCCCGGCCTCTGGAAGCGAACCAAATGCTCGTTTAGACATCCCCACTGACTTCGGGGTGTATCGAAGTAAGTGATTTTGTGTCTTTCGTTCTTCGATTTGAACTGATTTTAACTCGCTTTTTATTTCGGGATTCGGTATTGCTGACGGATAAGGAGACCAACGACGGCTATTTTAGCAGCGTTTGGCAAATTGATCTGGAGTCTCACTCGGAACGGTATGTGAGAACTCTGAACACCGCCGATCAGAGGAAGAAAGGAGGTCTGTTCGTACCTCCTCATCATCTTGTTGTTGTTAATCCCGCTGGTAAGGATTGCCTCTTTTATTTGTATAAGCTTTATGCCATTTTGCTCGCTGTTAACCTTTTGTGCATAATGAATTATATTGTTTGTAGCTTTCCCCGTTGTGACCATTGTTGTGAGTACATCTGAACATACTGAGATGGCTCGGAGAAAAAGGCCCGCGAGAGCTTGTTTCGGATTCAGTGGCGGGGAGGCTCGTGAAAGCAGAGGGGGGGTGAGCAAATGGCCCGATCCGCGATCCGCCCTGGGAATCGAGCCGAGCGCAAAGGAGTACTCGTTCGGCCGAGCAAGGGGCTGGCGAAAAAGCTCCATCGCCGAAGAGACCAAGGGTGGAAATCGGCGGCGAGGCCGGCGAACAAACTTCAGACGAGCTTCGCCGGCGAAACAATGCTCGAGGCAATCTTTGATCTGCCGTTAGGGTGACTCGGACCCCTACTGCCGGCGATCCAGGCGGCGCCTCTGTAGTCGGTCAATTTCCTGAATCGTTGAAATGGAGGTTGGCACATCTTCTCCACCTCCTGTTGGACCCCAATCATGGACTCCGTTGAATCCTGAGCTTCGGTCCCCTGAGGATAAATCATTCTTGGGATGGGATCCGGCTCGTGTGAGCAGGTACATTTTGTTCGATCTGCTTTTGCTTTGGTTACTTACGTTCACTTTTTCATATTTATTTGCTCCAATATATATGTAGGTTGAGCGGGTTGTCCCTTGATGCCCAATCTGAAAAACTACTTACCTGTAGTGTTACATGAGGTTAGGGCATTCTGAACATGTTCGACGTGCAGGACTCCGTTCGAGCATGGACCACTTAGAAATTGGAAGAGTCCACTATGAGTCCCACTCCCCTGGAAAATATGCGTCCGGTTACGTGTGCTTGGGGCCAATCTATGGTCGTCCTTGAAAAGCCTATGCCGAGTCGCCCGACCTCCATGCCAACTACTTGGCTTTGATCGTGAACTTCAAGAAAAAAGGTGGGCGAAATAGGACTCGGGATATCTTGAGGTTGGCTCGAGGGGCCGGCTTCCTCGGCACAAGCCGATGCTTTCGCCAAGCTTCAGGAGGATGCCCGCAAAGGCTGAGAGAAAATGCTCGCTGTTCAGAAAATGTTCTCCCTGGCTCAGGGAGGATGCTCACGAGGAGAGCGAAGGAGAGCCGATTCACTCTCAGAGGAGGTGGCGGATATCTGAAGATCTCGAGGGGAAATGAATGTTGAGCTTCGTAGACTCCGGGCCGGCGTCGAGGCCATGGAAAGTGAGAGGGACGCGCTCGGCCAGCAACTCATCATTCTTTGAGAGACCAACACTCGTTTGGGTCTCAAAATTCAAAGTTGCCGCGATGATGAGTATGTTGATTCCATGTCCAACTTCTCTTACATTTGTTCCTTCGCCGATCTTTCCGATCGTTTAGCCATGCATCCAACAAATGAACAAATTGCCCTCTTATATCCGGTTTTTTTCGGTACTGATCGACAACCCACCGGATCGCAACCTTCCAATGTCAGATTTGGATGATCTGTGTGATTTCTCCATTCTTCCTGAAGGGATCAAAGTTGATGATCCGATTCTGGATGAGGAAGATGGCTCGAGCGTGAATACTGGCGGTGTTCTTGGCCAAGATCTCCAAACTGAGTTCGGGACCGATCGGGTGCAGGCCGAGCAAAGGGGACCTCCTGTGACCGAGCAGAATGTACCTTCTGGCGAGCATTTGGTACCTGACCATACTGAAGGAGTTGTTGCTGAGGGGGCTGAACACAATTTGTTCGACATCTCTCTCCCGTCTACCCCCAATTATGAATTTACTCCTTGATGTTATTTTTGTTTTTTGTCGAACATCGTTGTGTAATTTTTGTCTTCTTCACTTTCTGTTCGAACAATGTATTTAATACTTGTAGTTTTTGCTGACTTCTTGTCTTTTGTTCGAACATATTTACAACTGAATGGATGGATTAAATACTGAACTGTTTCCTCTAACCTGATTGTTTGATAATTGTTGAGGATGAAAATTGATACTTGTGTTGCTTGATGTTTGCTTTGTTGCTTTGTGTTAAACTTTGTTGCTTTGTGTTAAACTTTGTTGCTTTCCGGTCTTTGCCCTTTTCTTACGAATGAATTGAACATTAGGTTTTGCCCGCCTCCTCGACTTTTTTTTCGGTTTTTGATTGTCTTATTGACGTTGCAATCGATTGATCGTCTTATTTAGGTGCGACCAGATGGGTTACTTTATGAACCCCCTTTTCTTAGTCTTGTGATCGTCTTATTTAGGTCGCGATCACTTACGTCTTAGGGCCGTCTTATTTAAACTGCGACCCGCTCATCATCACCCATTTTGTCTTCTGGTATCTGTAAAATCTGAGTCGTCTTTTCTTGACTAGCGTGCCTATTACTCGCTTTTCTTTGCGGGAATCGTGAATCTGAACTTCGTTAAATCGGTGAACATAGACTTGGGCTCGTTCATCTTTGTTCGGGTCGTCCGGCTTAGGTGCGACCTCAAATAGGCTTGAACTAGAAAATCTTAGCGAACAAAAGTACATATATCTTTCTTTTTCTTTTTGCAACACTTTGTATTCTATTACAACCTTCATATTTGAAGAAGACTAATCTATTACACAACTATAGATATCAGACTAGGGTTTTGAATTTAAACCTTGTCTTGAGTAGACCTAATCGGCCTCACCTTGTCCACGGAATTGGTGTTGACAAGGATGTGGCACATCATCTGTCTACCGCTTCTTCTTTTAACATGCTCAAGCAAATGGCGGATAAGCTTTTGTCCCTCCCGACAAAGCCGTGATTATCGCGGGAGGTCCGGACATGAGCATGTGGCGAAGCATGCTGCTTTCGCCCTATATCAAAAAGGAAAGACAAAAGCGTTCATTTCGCACCATTCGTCCCCTTTAATAGATGTCGTGCATCGGCGTCGCGATATTGTTTCGGCGGACACTATGACATCCCTCCCCTTCGGAGGAGATTTTGGGGATGCATAGGGGACTAATGACTTACTACTGCATAAGCAGTGAGTAACGTGGAGTGGCAACCATAACTCTGCCGAGCATCTTGAGTCCGGCAACGAGCTTCCACCTGCGTCTTTCGTGATGTATATGGGTAAAGGCTCAGATGTCGGGAATAGATGCTCGATTCAATTTGAATGTTTCTCAATCGAGAACCGATTCTTTTCTGCGCCCGGGGGCATACTAAACCAAACCTCCTTACGAGAATTGTAATATTTTTCATTTTTTCTTCTTGATTTTTTCCTCTAACTTTTCTCGGTATCGGTATGCCCCCTATTTATAGAACTATCCCAAGTAGTCTTTGGCATAGCTAGTTGTGCTAGCTCTCTTACTTTTGCTCCCTTTCGACATCTGTTCGACTTTTGGCGACTCTTGCTCAAAAGATTGACTCATACCGCTTGGTTGCCACCACTTGTCAACTCATTACGATCGTATCTTCTCTTGACAACTCATTCGACCGCGTATCTTACGCTCAATAGTCTTTGTCGACATTTCTTTCCCCAAGATATGTGTCAAACATAAAGTGTTCTTCTTTTCGGGATTGTCCTACTTTCGTTTGAACCCGAATGGCTGATTATGTTAGGCCCTTTGTGTTCGTTTTTACTACATCGGCCATTATGTTAGACCAACTATGATCACTTCTTTGTGTGGGCCCGATTTTTGTTAGGCCGACACTATGCTTTCCAAATTGTGTGGATGATTTTGTTAAGCCGACACTATGCTCGCTAAAAAATTGTGTGGACGATTTTGTTAGACCGACTATACTTTCGCTATTATTGATAGTATTTTTTCAAATTTGATGCATTCCACGTAGTAGGACAATGGGACTCCATTCAAGTCTTCCAAGTCATAGTCCCCTCGTTTAGCAAACGTTACGTAATTCCGAAAACGGACCTTCCCATGCTTTCGGCCCGAACACACCACTTGATACCCCGTTGCCGCCTTAAAACCAAATTTCGCCCACATTGAACTGCGTGTTCGGACTTTGGAGTTATAGAACTTCTCGATCTCTTTTTGTACATGGCATTCTTGAAATCGACCTCGTCCTTCTTTCTTCTAACAGTGCTGCTTTTCGAGCTGGCGCTGGTCATTGATGTGCTCTCCAAAAGTCATTGTTCGATGACTTGGAATCTTGATTCTATTTGGTATAACGACTTCCGCACCAAATGTCAAAAGCAAACGGGGTCTCCGCGAGTTGATGTTAAAAGTTGTTCGATATGCCCATAATATTTCAGTAAACTCTTGACCCATCCACCCCCTTGGAATTATCAAGTCGGCGCTTGAGGGTATGCTTGATGATTTTATTAACGACCTCAACTTGTCCGTTTGGTTGGGGATAATACGGAGTTGAGTAGTACTTTTTATCCCCGGCGAGCACATTACGTCTGAATTCACTTCCATCGAATTGCTTGCCGTTATCGATTACTAATGATTGGGGAAGTCCAAAAGCGACAAATGATATTTTTCCAAACAAAATTCCACATCCTTTGTTCGGTAATTTTGACAATGGCTTCAGCTTCCGCCCATTTAGTAAAATAATCAACGGCAACCACAACATATCTTACTCCCGACGTTCCAGTAGGAAATGGGCCGATCAAATCGATCCCCCATTTAGCAAATGGCCATAAAGTATAAACCCACACTAATTCTTGGTGGGCTATGAATAAGTGGGGCATGTACTGCACACTTGTGGCACGGCGAGCATCTGTGGCGAATCTTTTTTTAGGGTTGGCCAGTAATAACCTTGTCTGATTATTTTATGCACCAAGACGAGCCCACCTGTATGATTTCTGCATACTCCATCGTGGATTTGTTCCAGAAGTACACGACCCTCTTCAGGAGTAATACACTTCAAAAGTGGAAGTGAGAAGCTTCTTTTGTACAAATGCTGGCCTATGATAGTATAACGAAAGCGATTGTAACTGAGGCGAGTAGCTTGTGCCTTATTTTCGAGGGGAGAAGTCCCTTTTGTAAGTAACTTCGAGATTGAGTCATCCAAGTCTCTTTTAATTACTTTGTTATTTGGCGATCATAATTTCGAACCGATGGCGAACAAGTTGTGAAGACCACAATGTATGTTGTGTTCGTCACTCCTTCTGCTATTACCAGGCGTGCCAAAGCATCAGCGAATGAATTACCCAATCGTGGTAATTGTTCTATGAAAACTTGTTCGAAATGCTCGAGCAACTCTTTTTTGCTAATTCTTGATCTTTATGCCAACTTTGTTCGCCTCGGGCCTCATACTACTTTGTTACTTGATAAACGATTATCACGGAATCGCTATAAATCATCGACCTCTGAATTCCCATTGTCATTGCCATCGTAGTCCAAATGATCAAAGCTTCATATTCGCTTCATTATTTGTAGGCCGGGAAATCAAAACGGATGACTCTTGTAAATGTTTATGCGGTTGAATGATGAGAACTATGCCTGCTCCGGCTCTTGAACATGTTGATGAACCATCAACATACATATGACATGGTTGGTCGATAGCTTTTTTGAGCATTTGTGGATATGTCAACTTCGACCATGAAATCGGCCATAGCTTTGCCCTTCATTCTTTGTTACATGAAGCGAACGTAATGTCGAATTATCCTAACTCCACGCCCACTTTAGTAATCTGCGCGATGATCCGGTCGATTGGAGGACTTGGCACAATGGGGAAAGTGGTCAATTACCTCGGTAGTGATCGAAAAAATATGGTCGTAATTTTTGAACACTCATGACGAGAAAGCATATCTTAATTTTTCCAATGGTGGGTACCGGAGACTCGGCTTCCTTAAAGCACTTGGCTCACATAGTAAATGGGCAAGTGTATGGTCCCTTTCCTTTCGTCTGAGCACATCACGATTGCATGTTAGGATGCGGCAAGATCTGGAATAGAGTTGTTACTTTGGGGATAGCTTAGGCGATGTCACGAGTATCTGCCAGTCTTCTTCAATGATTCGAATGCATTTTGGCAATGCTCGGTCCACTAGAAATTTCCCTTTCTTTAATGTATCAAAGAAAGGTTTGCATTTGTCCCCGTTAAGATAGAAACCGAACTACGAAAGCTAAATCCGGTTAACTTTTGGACCTCTTTCACACTCGGGGGCTGCATATCGAGCATGGCTTGAATCTTTTATGGGTTAAACCGATCCTCGTTGACTGACCATATGTCAGAGGAATTTTCCCGAGTGAACCCCCAAGTTACATTTCTTGGTTTAGCTTCATGTTATACTTCCCGAGTATATCAAAAGTCCGTCGTGAGGTGGGTGATGTGGTCTTCCTTATGTTAAGCTATTTACTACAATATCATCAATATATACCTCAATTGTTCGGCCGATGTGTTCATCGAACATTTTGTTCATCAAACGTTGATATGTTGCTCCGGCATTCTTTAATCCGAATGGAATGCGTTGCCAACAGTACATATTCTTTTCACTGCAGAATGCCGTATTCTTTTGATCGTCCGGATGCATGGGTATTTGGTGATAACCAGCGAATGCATCCATGAAAGTCATGAGTTCATGGCCTGCTGTATTATCGACCAAATAATCAATATGCGGCATTGGGAAGTTATCTTTCGGACATGCCTTGTTTAAATCAGTGAAATCAATACACAGTCTCCAAGATCCATTGGACTTGCGAACGAGAACAGGGTTCGCGAGCCATCTTGGGCATTTCACCTCTCGAATGAGTTTGTTGTCGAGCAACTTTTTGATTTCACTATTCATTGCCGCATACTTTTCCGGACTAAACTTTCTGCGCTTCTGGATAATTGGAGTTTGTATTGGATCAAGGTTGAGGGAGTGGCATGCATGTTTTGGATCAATGCCAACCATGTCCTCGTGCGACCATGCGAACACATCCAAGTTTGCTTGAAGATAAGCAATAATTTATGTTCGAATTGGTTCAGGTAATTCTGAACCAATGAACACTTCTAACTCGGGTCTGTTCGGATTCGATGTTGATAGACTCGGTTGTTCGGCGGTGTTGCTTTCGCTTTTTTTTTCCTTCCACCGAGGATCTTGAATGGACCCCGGTGCTCGTCATCAACCTCCATGGGTTGAAAGCCTATCTCGAGGTTCTAGAATCGTTGCTTGTTCGGCTGATCAATATTCATTTGATCAAGGAGATCTGGGGCATGAGCTGCTACCCTGGATTTTGTGTTCGCGCATTCTGTGTTCGCGCGAGGAGCTGTGCTCGTCAAACTTATGTTCGTCGGAAGATATTGAGGCGAGGCATTTGCTCGCTGGCTTGACTCACCAATCTCCCATGTTTGCTCCATCATGTTGACAATATTTTGTTTTTCTGGTGCACATGATAGCAAACAATCTCGAGCTTTCTTCTGATCTCCTTTTACGCTACCCGTTCCATCTTGTGTTGGAAATTTAACACGATAATGTCACGAAAACAGGCCGCTTTAAATTCTGAATAAGCGGGCGACCTAGAAACCCGTTATAAGTTGACGAACATCGACTATTACAAAATCTAGCATTCTAGTTAAGTCGGATGTCCTGGATTGAGTTGATTCTAACTCGACTCTAACCTAATCATACCATAGGGTTGGGGTTCTGATTCCCCAAAACCCGTTATGGTATGATCACATGGTTCAATATAACGCTCAAGTCCCCAACTTGCTTTTCCATCGGTGAAGGGTGTTGATGAACAAAATGTTTGCATAAGCTCGTGTCAACCAGAGGCGATGCACCTTCAACCCGGCGAGTCGAAAAACTGATGGTTAAAAGAGTCATTGTGGGGAGTTATGATTCCGTCGAGATCGTCTCTACGAAAACATAATTTGGTGAGAGAGTGGGCGTCTAGGGCGATGTGCTCGCCACCTTCACTTGATGGATGTTTTGCATGGCACGCATCTCCATCTTTTTTTTCGCCTGTTATATAATGTTGGTGCTGGTAACATCCACCCACCTGGACCATATTCGGGGCGTATCATGTGAATCTTCTTGACTTTCTCGACCTCTTCCCACAGTAGGAGGCCCTCTCTTAGGTAACTCAGACCTCTTATGTGATTCTTCGGGATCACTGTCAGATGTTTGTTCGGCTTTTTGATTACCTCTTCGATCTTCTATTTTTTCTATTTCGAGTCTCTCGCTCACGTTTTTTTTAGGAATTGGGTAAGACGATTATCTTCATATAGCTTCCAAAGTTGGCATGGAGTAAGTCGCGACAATTTTACGTATTGTGCCCAATGTACTCATGGTAGTTATAATATTTGGAAGCATTAAGCCGATGTTTATCCATTATGATTCTTCTTGGCCTTTCCAACATGTCCCGATCTCTGATTTGGTTAAAGAGTTTTTCACCGAAAACGCCCAAAAGACTTCGTTAGGGCATTTGCTTCGATCTTTCTTCAAATGGTTTGAATGAGCACGGGGTTTGTACCCCTTCATTCATCACTTTCTTCCCCGAAAACTTTCCTAGTTGTAGGTTCGCGTCCCAATCGTGATTGGGCGAAACAAAATCTTGCATGGCTATAATTTTTGGCCGTTAAGCTCTCGGAAACTCGAGTATGTGTTCGGTCGGGCTTGGTGCATGGCCTTCCACATATCGGTATTGAGCAGTTCCCCACCACCGTGAGGATCTTGGCATCCCTTCGGCCAGGGGGCTCCATCATACAAACATTTATCAAATCTTTCTATGTATGCTCGTCGGACTCACCTTTTAGTTGGAAAATCATGACCTTTGTTTTTTGGCTTTGGCGAAGCACACATGGATGAAAAGTGGGACAAAATTGTTGTCCCAATTGGGCGAAAAAGATGTGATAGACGAGCGGGCAAAGTAGAAACCATCTATGTGCCCGATCACCCAAAGTCATGGGGAATGATCGATCACCGTGTTATGCCTCATGCTCCCATCGCGATCATAAAGTCCCGAGTACTTGTTGAGATGGACATGAGGTCGGACTTCGGCATCGAATATGGGAATTAGCGGTCGGACTTCGCCACTTTCTCTTGTATTTCAGCCGCCATGATAGATAGTGACAATGGCGGCGGTATTATTGCTTTCGCCGGAGGTGGCCTTTGTTAACGGCAGTCGGCTGTAAACCCTCGATGGCTCTTTTGCATTTCCGCAAGTTTTGTGGGCCCGATTTAGATCGAGGTTGTTTCCCATCATGAGGACCCGGTGGGTCATGCTGCGTGATGGGATAGTCCCCTTCCAAGTCCGTGCTTGACTACCCAATCGATGGTGGATAGACAATTTTGTTCCCGCCGATTTTTTGTTCGGCGTGCGGATGATCATGAAGATCTGAATGTGCGGGCATTTTTATTGGTTGTTCCTTTCCTGGATCCTGCCGCCTATTATTGCCGATTCGGTCTTTGGGAGAGAGCCTCAGCGTCAAAACGCTTTGGTCCCAAACCCACGAGGTTGTTCGTCATCGACGCGTATCATCGGCTTTTTTATTCGCCCGCTTCGGTTTTTCTTTTTAACTTGCTCGCTATCAGGTGTATGCGAGCATCGTTCTTCATCTTCTTGAGTTTTTAGCTTAGCCAACTCTTTTTCGGCCCTCTCTTTATGTGCTCGCAACAAGAAAGTGATGGCCTTTGTTGTAACATGGGATCATTGGTAATATCCTCAAGATTGATGGTCTCCCTATCGATCTTTGTGAAATTGGCTACCGGAGCCTCTTTCCGGTCATGTGGTCGGCTTTGTCCCGACCTCTCCGTTTGTGTGTTCCTAGATTGAGGCATTTTATTTCTTTTTTCTACCTCGGCTCACTAAGGGTTTTTGTATGGGTTGGTTTTTTGGTGAAGGGCCCTCCTTCTAGCGCCCGATTATCATGAAGTCGTTTTTTTGATTAAGAGTATTATGTGGCTAATTTGGGAACGACTCACAAACAAAACATGCACGTGTAAAATAAATTGTAAATAAGATGAATTTGTTGACCCAGTTAAATTAGAAATGACTACTCTGGGGCATACCAAGCCGAGGATGTGGTATTATGAGCTTTACGTATAATATTTGATACATCTTATGAAGATGAATGCGTTCTGAGATGAAGATAATCTGGAGAGCTAACATATGAGTGCTAGGGTTTCTGTATGTGTGGATAATCACTCGGATTTTTCTGTTCCTCACCTCTCAAGTGTGGGTATGACTCTTTTGTAGGGAAATTTTTTACGAACCCTTCTCTTCTTCTTTTTTTCTTCCTTTTATAGCACTCAGGCAAGCATGAAAGGAGGATTGGCAAGCATGGTGACTTTGGGTCATGCAAGAATCCGGATGATATTGCCACGTTCCCAACCGTCTTCTAGATTGATGTTGAGCCGCTTTGTCTGTAAAGCACTCGTTTGATTCGTCCAAATTAATCTTTTGCTCGGTTGGATGCTTTGTTCGCCCCTTTAACCATGTCGGTTCATCTTTGGAATATTGTCCTCCTCGAGCACACCGAGCCCTCGGGATGTTTGGGTCTTAGGGATATCTCGAGTGTCGAAACTCGACCGCTTCGAGATGCCCGAGTCTTGGAATGTTGTGATGAGAGCATTGACCCCTCGGGATATCCGAGGGTTTTGGGATCTCTCGAGCCTTCGAACATATCTTTGACCCTCGGGATATCGAGCCTTTCGGGATGTGCGGGCTGTTTGCATATCGACCCTCGAATATCAAGAGCCTTTTTAAATCGTCCGAGTCTTTTTCGACTTGGCTCTTTTTATTTCTCTTTCCTGATCTTGAGTATGATACTTGTCCATTGGGCATGATTTATTTTAAAGAATATTACAATGTATCTCTTCATGTTTGATTAATCCGATTTATTATATCGAACACAACACTATATATATCCTCTCCTCGCTTGGGCGCCCCCGGGGCGTTCAAAATATTCAAAGAAATAACCGGGTCACCAATTTCTTTGTCTCTTTCCCTGATTCGAGTGCCTTTAAGATACATTTCATAATAATTATTGTTTAACCAAGTAGATAATAGCCAGTTACAACAATTGAAATAATCTATGGGAAACATTTCTTGATAAATTTCATCAATTCTTAAGGAGACCTCACCTTCGAACTCTTTAAAAAATAAATGGCAATCAACCCGAAAATGTCGAAAAAATGAAATTTTCGTTAATGGCGGCGTCGAGGTTTCACTGAGTTCTCAACCTACTCATCGGGCACCCCCGTCTGGTGGAATCTTGTCCAAACACCGGAGGATGCCAAAGCGGTGATGGCCGTCCTCAACAAGAAACGTCTTATTTGGTTTAGGAGGAACAACCCCCTTAAGAAAACAACCCATGACGCCGGAACCTCCAAGGGTAAATGCATTATGACGGAAAAGGGACGGTCCACGGGCCAACTGGCGTATAAAGTGGCTAAACATGCCATTATTTGAACCACCGCCACGGGCCGAACCGGCTTTATTCGAATAGTGTGTTTCACCTTAAGCCAAGCGGCCTAAGGCCCTCATGATGGGCGAGGGGACAAGCTCACTTCAACCACGCCATGATGAATTTGGAAAGAGATCTTGCCATGGCCCTCGACATGCACCACTGGAGGGTCGAGACATCATTCATACCACCATGGTCACGGGCGGGGCGGAAACTTCGTCTGGCCTTCGGTGTCAGCGGCATTGGCTAGGACCATCTGGGTAACCGGGATGAACCGTCTGGGTCTAACAATGACCTTGTCATCCCGTTAATTTGGAACTATGATCACTCGCACCGCCCAGAGGAAAATCGATAGCGCTCTAGATCGCTACAACGGGAGTCTGATACCCCCGAAATCCGTATGGCGTATGTCATAATGCGATATGGCCTCAATGGGGGCATATAATCGCGACAAAGTGTAGACTTTTCTCCTTGATGACCGGGCCCACATTTGGTACAAATAAAGAAACACTCCGGTTATCTCCAGTGATGCTTTTCGGCTCGATTATTCTTGGCCACTATACGGTGATGGTGCCATACAATCATGACAAGTTCGAGGCTCATGAACATTTACGTCCCGGGAGGCAGTCCCATCGATCCTATGTTGAGAGGATCGACAGACCATCATTAAGTCTACCCCATGGGAGACGAGGCCAAAGGACCCTTTGGGGTATGGATGCCTGGAAGAACAAAATTCGCTATGGCGAACATTACCGCCGACTACCTCTTTCATTCTCTTAGGATTTCGAAAAGGGCCAAATGATTTCATCCATACCATGGAATTGTTTGGGGGCTCTGGCTCCGCCGAAGTCATGGAGCCCAAGAAAGGTTCCAAAAAAACGGGGGGTCATTACAAGACACCCAACAACTTCAAACCATTTGAGGAGTCCATTCCGTGAAAATGATGGAGGCTCACGGGTATGGCGCCGGTAACGCTTATACCCGCATCGGGGGCGGACATGTTACGCGAGCACCCCTCCCCATGAAAGACAAAAGCCCAAAAAACTCGAACAAGTATTGCCACTATCATGACCGTAGGGCAAACAATCAGGGGCAAGGTCGGCAGCATGACCGCCAACCAGTAAGCCGAGATCGGGTGCAAACAGAGCTGCGTGATAGGGGCGACTGGCGAGCTGTTTGTGCCACCCATACCCGTAGGGCACGTGAGGTCTTGTCATCCACACCTCTTCGGCCCTTGCCGATATCGGGCCTGTCTCCTCCTCCTCATCAAAAGTCGCCTAAAAGCTTCCCAAGGGTAATGGAGAATGCCCAAAGAATGGTTACGCCCATCTTGGTAGCGTGGACCGAAAAACCCACAAAAATTGAGTTTGGTGAAATAAGACAAAGCTGAGTCGTGGTACCCAAACATCGACCCATTGGTCATAAAGGCCAATATCATGGGACCACGATCAGATGTCGAATGTTGTTGGTGACGGGGGCCTTCTGCAACATTCTATTTAAAAAGACCTAGACCAACTCGGGGATTCTGAAGCATACATCACCCCCTGCGATCATCTGGTGAAGGGCTTGAGGAACTTGATAGCGGTCAAACCTCTGGGCATGATCCGCTGTTTGTGGAGCTCGTATCCACCTTGGATGAGAAGGTCGGGAACACTAGGCTCCTAGATTTCCTTGTCGACCTCCCGAGCACCTGTATAACTATTCCTCGAGGGCCATTTGAGCTGCAATTCGAGGTTCGTCCTCCACCTATTATTTTTGTGTAAAATTCCCCACCAAGGGTGAAATTTGGTTAACAACATTAAAAGGTGACCAAGTGGATCTTGAGAGGTTGTTTGCTTTATTTTTTTGCCTTATTTAAATTCGATACGCATACGTCTGATCGCCACATAATGACAATTTTGGACAAAATGCATAATAACATGTTGGATACTAAAAAGAAAAAAAGAAGATAAGCGTGGCGAGTTTGATCCAAGAATGGGTCCGAGTCCGAAGATTTTATACTCGAGGCGAGATAGATGATCCACGACTTGTGGGACCCAGAAGCGGTACCGGGGAGGAACTCGAAAGGGTCAAGATGTGGACCCAGCCCGAACACACACTGAGATCGTTGGGTCCAAAATTCCCAAGACGATATGAAGATTGAAGTCGTCGACTTATCAAGAATAACTTTGACATTTTCGCTTGGTCACACAAGGATATGGTCGGGGATCGATCTGAGATCGCTTGTCACAAGTTGCACATTGACCCGACCCAAAAACCCGATGCTTCGCCGAAAAGAAGGAAATTTGGTCAAGAAAAATATCACGGCTCTCGTGAAGAGGTAAAGAAGTTGTTGACAACGACCGATCATGCGAGCGGACCAACCACGATTAGGTCGCCGTCGCGGTCCTCATAAAGAAGTTAAATGGGACTTGGCGACTTTGCAGACGATTTCCGCGCATCTTAACGAGGCATGCCCCAAGGACTTTTCCAATGCCGTATCGACCACTTAATCGACAATACGGGCGGGCCATGAGATGATGTCTTTCATGGACCGCGGCGTTTGTCGGATACCATCGATCGATGCACTCCAGGCGAACAAAAGCCACTTCATTTTAACCGAGGAAGAACATATATTGTTGGAAGAGAATGCCTTTTTGGTTTGAAGAATGCCGGGCAAATCGCGTATCAAAATTTGGTGAACCGTGTATGTTTGTTGAGCGGAGAAGGCAAGTCGATTGGAAGTGTCGCGTTGACAACATTGTCGTGAAAGAGTCCGAAAAGGAAGATCATTTGGCTCATCGGCACAAGCCTTGAGATACTCGGAAGTATAATATGAAACTCAACCCTAAAAAGTGCAACTTGGAGTGGAGTCGGGGAAGTTCCTAGGGCATCCGGGTCGGCGCCGGGGATTGAAGCAAACCGGCCAAGGTGCGCTATCTTGGATATGGGGCCCCCCAAACCAAAAAAAGGACGTTCAAAACCGACGGGTGCAGGCGCTTTGAAGCGATTAATCTAATCGAATGGGGATAAATGCAAGCCCATGTTCGACACCATCGGAAAAGAAGGCGAGGTTCGAATGGACATCCGAGATTCGGGATGCTCTTGACAGATCAAAGCATATCTTGCCGACGCCAAAGATTTTTGCCAAGCCGATCCACGGGCGAGAAACTGCTTTATACTGGCGACCCGAAACCGCCTGGAAAGCGCGTGCTTGTATGGCGGAGGGTCGCCCATCCGCCCATTTACTTTGTCGGGCGGACGCTAAATGAAACCGGCAAATGATACCCTCTTCTAGAGAAATTAGCCTATGCTCTAGTTATGAGTGTGAGAAAGTCGAGGCCTTACTTCTTCGATCACCAAGTGGAGGTCCCACTTCCTTACCCCCACGGTGTGCTCCATCAACCCGACATCGGTCGATGCCTCAAATGGGCCATCGAGGTTGGATAGTATGGGGTAACATACGGCGCGTGACGGCAATAAAAAAAGGCCTTGGCGACTTCATCGTTGAATTAACCCCTCCTCTTGGGGCGGTGATTCGACCGCCCACCATGGGAGTTAATGCGACCGCGTAGGCGGCAACGCCAATCAACAAATCGTTGTGAGTAATCGATCCGGATGGGATTTCTTTTCGAGAATGCCATCACTTTCATTTTCCACTCGCCACCAACAACGAGGCGAATATGAAGCGTTGATCAATGGTCTAGAAATGTCCACATAACTGGCATCAGCGGCTTCAAGTACACACCGACTCCCAAACTCCGTAGCACGCCGGATATCGGAGTATGAGGCCGAGATGAGCGGATGTCGGCCTACCAAGAGGTCGTCAAGCACTTTTGCCCGAAATTTGAACAAATCTACATCAAGCTAGTACCAAGGAGGCGAACTCCCAGGGTGATGCATTGGCGACTAGCGACCGAGGGAGGGACCAGCAGGGATGTGGATGTCACCATCACAAAACTCTCCCCACCCTCCACCGCTAACACAACAGTGCCTCTGCAGACACCCCGAAGTTTAAGCCGGATGACCCCCATAATCGACTACTTGATGACCGGGAATTACCAACCGATAAATTCGGGCAAAGCAATTGCAACTAAGGGTCAACAAGGTACACATTGGTTGGTAACGAACTATATAAGCGTAGGCTTCAGTATGTACCAACGTCCGGATGTGTTACCCTCGAGCAAGGGGCGTGCTATCCCGCAAGTTATTCACGATGGGGTATCACGGAAACCACACTGGGGGGCAGTCGCTCTCTCATAAGACGACGAGACAGGGGTATTTTTTGCCAACTTTAAAGGCCGATGCCATGGTTTTCGCACGGAATGCCACAAATGTCAAATACACGCACCATCAATCAAGGTCAAACACGAGGAACTCACCAGCATCCTCGGCCTTGGCCTTTTGGCGGTTGGGGATAGATATCATCTAAGGCCATTACCGCGGCCCCGGTTCACCAAATAAGCCCTAGTCGCGAGAGATTACTTCACAAAATGGACCGAGGCTGAGGCTTTGGCGACCATAGATCAGCATCACGTCATCAAATTCATATGACGAAACATCATCTACAGATTCGGCCTACCACAAGAAATTATATCCGATAATGGGAAGCGGGGCTTCGATGGTCATAAGGCCGATAATTTCTTGGAAAATGGAAAATCACCAAGCTTTTCTCTACCCCATATCACCCTTAGTCAAACGGGTCAAGTCGATGTTGTGCACAAGATCATCAAGCACACACTCACGAAAACTAAGATTGAGGGAGGAAAAGGGGAGGTGAGCAAGTGAACTACCGGATGTCTTGTGGGTCATACGTAATCGACCCCACGAATTTGACCTGAGAGACCCGCGCCTCAATGGCATTTGACTGAAGAAGGCGATCATACCCGCAGAGGTCAATTCCAAACTCTCGGAACCTCGCAGGATCGCGGCCAGAGCCGCCTTGATGAGGCCTTGGCGAAACCTGGAGCTTGCTCAAGAGAAACGATTAGAGGCGTATCCAAATGCAGATACAAAACAACGATCCAAAAAATACTACAACTCTAAAGTGAGACTTCAAAATTCAAAGAAGGCGACTTGGTCTGAAGAAGACTCTCGGAGTAACCAAAGGAACTTTTGGACCAAATTGGGAAGGACCATACAAGGTCGCCGAGTATTATCCAATGGGGCATCTGAAAGTCGAGAACCCGATGGCACTCAGTCCTGAAGCAGGTGGGCGATCTCATCCTCAAGAGATCTTTTATCAAGAGGGTCGAGGCCGGTGTACTTGTAAACTTTCGTGAGTCAATAATAATGAGTTAAATTTTCTTTTCACAATTCACAGTTTTAAACCCGGGGAGGTCGTAGATGAAACATCGACCTCCCCAGAACGACTTTCGACATATTTGGTAAATGAGATCGCCACCCCTAGCGGTGTGATCCTCCCTTAACTTTATAAGACGACTAAGCATGGTTCAATCTAAAATCGCAATGCCAATAAGATGAATGAACATATGCACAAATTATAGTCGCATAAGGAAATCAAGACGTATGAATAAAGGAAAGAAAAAAGGCAGATTTCATTAATGACAACAGAGGCCCAAAGGTCGATACATTACAAAAGCCCAAAGGCTAGATTACATCAGCGGAAAACCAAGATACATCTTGATAACCCGGCGGCAGATGTTTTACTTATAACCTAATATCCACGGTAGCGAAGACTTCCGCTTTAAGGCATCTTGATCAAAAAGTATTGTTGGAGATGGGGTTCAACAACTCTCAATCTCCTTTTTCTTATCGGGATTCTTGATGTCATCATTCTTAAGAACGATCAAGAATCCCATCAGCCACACCACTAACTATGTTCAAAGGTTGCCCACTAATTGTTCTTTGAAACGCCGGTGAGGGCGTGGGCGGGCCCCGGATCTCAGGATCTTAAACACCTCCTAGAGGCCTCACCAAGTGGCTCGCTTTTAGTTACTTCTTTCATTTCGTTTCGTGCCCATTTCATCCGTCTGAGTCTCGAGGACCACCTCGGAATCCAGGTACGTGTCTCATCTGGATCTGAGTGCGGTGCGATCAGGCTACGATGAAGGACAAATCCTTGATCTTCCCGGATCTTTAATCTCAGCCCGGAGGCGGGGAAATCATGAGCGATACCACGATCGGCTCGGTCACAATATGAAATTGAATTAAACTGGCAGTTCTTCCGTCGAACAACTTTCGATAAGCGCCCGCAACCGCTTCCCGGCTTAAGGGGTCGCGATACGCTCTTGAAACTCTTTAAATGTTAAATCTTTGGTGGCTGGCTACCACGAAACCTACCATCACTTGCGAATCATCCGCCTTCATCCGGTCACGGCCTCCTTCTCCCCTCGAAAGGCCTCTCTTTCTTTCCTTCACAAGCCCCAAGGCCCTTCTCCTCGGCCGTCTTAGCAACCTCCAGTTCTTCACCTCACGGGTAGCTATCGGTGATTTCGCTTGCGGAGATCATAACCGACTTCTCCAGTTTGGAGAGCTCGAGATCGGATTGGGCCTCAGCCTTTTCCATGTAGAGGGTGGCCTTCAAGGAGTGGACAACAGCCCGGGCACATGTTGCCCATGACTTGTTGGTGATGGGCGAGAAGTGATCATCCTTTCGCCCACGCAAGGCATCGCTCTCATCGTCCGCTCCAAGTAGCCGGGCCTCGATCTCGGCGTGCCTCCAAAGATGGGAATCGGGGGATCTCAGGGAAGCTTAGCACCTCCCGTGAGAACTTATTGGTCGCCGCCTCTGATCGCAACAAGGAGGAACAAATATATTAAGTTTGGTCCCGGTTTTGAAGTAAATTCATTAAGAGTTGCAAAGCGCCTACCTCAGATCCTCTCATCCCAACCAATCCAGAATCGCCTCCTGATGGCGACCTCCTCCCCGGTAGAAGTCGACAAAGGTGTTGGCGGAGCCACCCTTCCAAAGACCACGGGACTTGACGCGGATCGGTGCATCTGCAGGTTGCTCGGCGCCCTCTTGGGAGGTCGCTCACCGACCACAAGTGGTGGGTTCGACAACTTCTTCTTGCCTTTGTCGGTAGTAGGGGAGGAGTCCAGAATCGAATGTCCCCGTAGGCGGCATGTCGAGCTGACGCCTCATGGAGCCGAAATCTCTTGTCGAGGTCGCGAGGCCATCTCGGGAGGCGTATGAAAGGACGACGCAGATCGGGATCTCCGGATCTAACATAAAAGCAGAACCTTTTAGCCAAAAATCATGAAATACATTTGAAAAGATCTTGGCCAGAGACTTCACAGGAATCCTCAAGTGGCGAGGGTAAGTATCTGATCCGCTTACCAGGCGGTCGAGCTCGGAGTTCAACAAATTAATGTCTCGCCCGGTTAGGGGTGTGTCTCGAACCTCCTTGAACGCATGCGAAAAAGTCCCAAAATAGCTCAAGAAGTCGGGCGCAAACACCGCAAGACAAGAAAAGAATTAGATCAAGACATGAGCACAAAAATATTAAACATGGCATTTTTTCAACACCTGGACGCATAATCAATGAGGAACTTTAATGGATAAAGTCTTTGGAAGGGGCCACCGACTCCCCATTCTCCCTCCTACAAACCACCATTTCGGTGCCACTGTCGACCTTTTATTCGAATCCCACTCACGAGCTCTTTGCTTTTTGTGAAGCAAGACAACATGATAGCCTCTGGCCTGAAAAACGGCGTCCATCACGTGATATATCTCTCCTCCTTAGGTAGTCTTCTCTCACCCTGCTCCCCAAAACAACCATGGTGGAGATGATGTAACTCCACCCATTGGGGTGATCTGCGTGAAGGCTCACATTCCAGCCCGTGACGGATGGGAAATGGCGGGGTACGGGAATCCAATGTCGGCGACATAGAAAACTTCATTCACAAAGATCATTCCTGAGGAGGTCGATCGGGCGCTTTCGTCGGTCGGCCCATAAAAAATGCACATCCTTGGGTGCCTTTGTACATCAATGCGATGAAGTCCCCTTGACATACAGATAGGAGAGCACAGTCGGTATCTTTTATCGGATGTTTAAAAACCGAGTCGACCGACTTATGGTATGCCCGACAAATCGCTTACATGCGGAGCTTGGTTACGATATGGATCATAATTGAAGACTGCGTCATAAGCCCCATAATCCTGGGTCGGCAAGAAGGACCCATCGTTGACGAATCGCTCCGTGGGAAAGGATGAAAGAGATTGACATCCAATGGGGAAGATGAGTAATTTCGCCAATTCTTCCGTGAAATTGGTCATCCACGTGTTCATCATTGACATCGTCTTCCCTGCCGTCGCCCATAACCATAACCCAATGAACTTTTACCCACATGCCCGGGTGGGAGTGGAAAATTGGCGGGCGACGCAGGGGAATTAGGGATGTCATCCTAGAAAGAGGAGAAGCCACCATGGGCCGAGAGGCAAAAAGGATTTGGAAAACGAATCCATAAAATCGAAGAAAGGGCACCAAAGTGCTTTACACCGCGATTAATTCCGGCCTGAGAACACGAGAATGCGTTTCCGGGAAGGTAGAAAGAATCAAGAAGACTATCTTGAAAATTCTTTTCAAGACTATCGCAGTAATAAAGTTTTCAAAAACCTAATTCCCCACCATTTATCGAAGAGAATGAGGGGCCAAAAGGAAATTAGCCAAAAACTTTGGCCCCCTAGCAACAAAAGACGCGAGGGGCTCGCGGAAAATCCACTCGACATCTCATTGGACGAAATTGCGGCGTGTTACGTCATCATCCCGGCACAATATCATTTGAATCCCCGAGATCGAGGGAAATTTGACGCGACGATTATTATCGAGGTGACTTTTCACCCACCCGGAGGTAGTAGGTCGGCTTCAAAGGAAACTTCCTGTGCCGGATGGTCGCAAGTCGACTTAGTCCATGTGTCGAAGCCAAGGTCCCTTCTAACGAACAAGCCACCTCCATTTGAGGGGCAATTGTTGTAGCGTGGATAAACCCGACCTCCCCACCGGCACGAAGGACCATAAACAATCCACAAGGACTTGCGTGAAGCGACCTCAGCCAAGGGGACGAGGGACCAGCCCGTAATTCCCCAAGACCAAACCTTCAAGTCACAAAGGTCGGCAACCTTCGGGTAGTCGGGGCCTCGAAGTCGTGATCGCGTTTCCGCTTTTTTACCCTCAAGCCGGGGCGACTTGCACCGGTACGTAACTATACAGTTCCGCGTGGTCAATGACAACTCCCGATCTGGCCACTAATCCGCCTCCACATCCGGCTCCACGATTGGCGCCGGCGAAAATGGACAATTCTACCACAAGGCGAGATTAATGGTTCGGTTTGTAGCCCTTTTCACGGGCATTATTCATATGTAGATTCCCCCGAAGGTGAATCATAAGATAAATAGGCACCATGGCCCCTCTGTAAAGGTTGAACACATAGACTTCTAAAGCATATACATATATCCTCTCCCTAGCTTGGACTTTTGGACGTGGTTTGATTCCAAAGATGAACCGGGTCACCAAGGTCCCCGCATGGTCAAGCCAAGGTCCATGTGTGTCGCCAAGGTCCCCGATTCGAAAGTGCCTTTAGCATACACATTTAAGAATAATTATTGTTTAACCGAAAGTAGATAATAGCCGCCACAACACCCACGAGGCTCATTCAAAGTTTAAGTAATAATTATGTATTTAATCATGGTTATTACTTAGGTATAAAATTGATATGCATATACTTCCCTCAAGTCCCCGTCAATTTTATATTGGTCAAGGAGCCAACTATTAATCTGGATATTAAAGGTTTATAACCGTTTCTTTGTAACCCGGTTTGAATGTGTTTAAATAATGACCCACCCCACGGGCTTATTTAAACCGCTTTTGAGATATTGGCTGATGCATGTTATTTTTTTTGAGATTTTAATATGAAACATGTGATCGAACCTTTTTGATATATGTGTGCTTATACAAATTGTTATTTATTTCGATTCGGTATGTTGCAACCTTTAATCCACCGTTAATATACTTAAAGTGAATAGAATAGTATAAAACTATGTTGATTGGAAACTAAAAGTTATGATTGTCCTAAACCGCACAAAAAGCCTGCGGGATTCTTGACACACCAAAATCGGATGAGCCAACCGACGAAGTAAAATGGGGACTCGTCGGATCACCTTCGAGAGATATTATCATTGAAAATGGTGGAGGGCAACCAGTAAGGGATTACGCCCTCAAAATAGATGGCCCATCCTAACAAACTTGAGTTTTTCGGGTACAGTTATGATCCGGAGACCCGGATCGATTTGGTACTCCACTCTCTCGCCCAAAAGTTTTGAGCATTTTGGCCTCACTAGCCTGATTTGTTGCAAGCTTTGGTCACGGCCCAGACATTGATTGGGCACCAAACTCAAGATTCGGAAGGGTAGTGGTCCGTCTTCATCTTCTAGGCCAAGGGAAGGCAAGAAAAAGAAGAGGACCAAAAGCCACAGCAATCAAACTCAATGTTGCAAAGGCAATGGTAAGATGAGGAATGCCCGGTGTCAAGGAAAATCCAAAGAGGAAGTGCTTAAAGCTGCGGTGAAAGAGGACAACGGAGGTTTGCTGCTCCAACCCCCAAAAGGGCGGGAAAAAAGGTAATTCTCCACGCACTAGTTGTTGAAACTTGTTTAGCGGGCGATATCTTCTCATTAAGTGGATAGTTGATCACGGGATCCGCGACCATGTATGTTTTACGCTACGGGGTCCCCAAATGACCCAATAACTTAGTGGGGAGTGAGATCCTCATCACATTGGGCGATGCTAGCTACGAGTGGCAGTAAAGCAAAATGGGAAAGTGCACTGTCTTTTTGAAGACGAGTTTTATTTTTTTGAGACGTTCTTTATGTTCCCGGTTTTTAGAAAGAATTCAAACTCGGTTTCTAAAATTACATTAATGGATACTTAGTTTCTTCTAATAAGAATGACATCATTTCTTGAAATGATGAGTGTATCTTATGGGACATTTATGAACAATCTCTATACAATTAACTGCAGGCACACCACTCAATTAAATGCATCCTATAACACATCGGGACAAGCTCGATAAAAGAAAACGTTCATCGACGTGAGCGAGACACTTCTATGGCATCTTAGATTGGGACATATTAATCCAAAAAAGGATTCAAAGGTTGGTAGAAGATGGTTCATTGAGTCTCTCCAAGTTGAACGAATCCCGACTTTTGCTAATCATGCTTGGAGGGTAAAATGACCAAGACAAAGATTCAAAGCCAAGGGAATAGAGCCAAAGTGTTAGAAATCGCTCATTACGGACGTATGTGGTCAATTTTGATCAAAAGCAAGAGAGGTTATGAGTATTTACCGTCACCTTCATTGATGATTACTCAAGGTACGACTATATTTTCCTTATGAAGCATAACCGAGACCTTTGACAAATTCAAAAGAATTTGGGCGCCACAGAATCATAGGAAAAAACGATC